>JAPMLY010000604.1:0-200407 GCA_026401115.1 Tetraselmis chui
GAAGAGGTGGGGGTGAGGGTAGGCGTGGGGGTCGGGGGAGCGGGGAAGAGGGGAGGGGGTTGCATGTGGGGGTAGGGGGGGTGGTGAGGAGGAGGAGTCCATGGGTTCGGAGGAGTCTTCTGTGAGGGTAGGGAGGGGGGTAGGGGTAGGAGTGGGGGGGAGGGCTGTGGGGGGAGCTGGAGGTTTGGGGGAGGGGGGGACGTGGTAAGAGGAGGTGGAGGTGGGTTGAGAGGCAGTGGAGTGGTGGAGGGGCCATGGGGAGGGGGAGGTGTGGGCCGTGGTGGTGGAAGAAATTTGGATGTCAGGGAGGGAGGAGAGGTCGAGGGGGAGGTCGTCGTCTTCCAGCATGTGGAAGTCGGAGGGCTCCATATGCCACTAGCTGGTGGCTTGGGTGTCTGTGAGGTGGCGGGACCATTGGAGAAGGAAGGCTGGGGGGTTGCGGTGGAGGGTGTATTTTTTTGTGATTGTGAGGGGAGGCGGAGAGGGGGTGGTGGTGAAGATAGGGTCCGTGAGTCGGGCCTTACCGAAGGTGGAGTAGTGGTGGGGGGTGATGTTGAGGGTGCAGGTGGATGGAATGCATGTGCCGCGGTGGGTGTATGTGTGTGTGAGGGGAATGGAGACTGTGCCGTTAGTGGAGATGAGGATGCAATACATTTCGGTGCTGAGGGAAATTTGAATGCTGGTGGTGATGGTGGGAGAGGTGGATGGGTGGGAGCGAAAGTATGAGCCATCGGGGAATTTTTTCAGGGTTGTGTAGTGATAGAGGCTGAGGGGGTGTTGGGAGGGGGGGGTGGATGTGGGGGTGTGTTGAGTGAGGTATTCTGCGGCTGTCAGGGATAAGAGGGTGTATAGCCAGTGTGTGGGTGGAATGGTGCCGTCTGAGTTGATGCATGGAAGGGAGAGGGAGTGGCGGGACTGTACGAGGACTGTGGTGAGGCAGGTGTCACTCCAGGACGAACCTGGGACATGGCATGTGACGGGGGGGGGTGTGATGGTAATGGTGTGAAGGTGATGGTCCGGGGGTACTGGTTCATAGGGTGAATAAGGAAATATGTGAAGGGATACAGGGCCGGATTGTGAATGAATGGGATTATTGGGCAGGTGGATAATATTTACCCAGAATGAGGATGGGTCGGACTCGATCGGGGTGGGGGTGTCCAGCGGTTGGAGAGCGTCCGCGATCTGGAGGGTGAACTGAGCTTGCTCGGGTAGGTCTTCGAGTCTGCTCTGGGTGTGGGTCGGGGAGGTTGGTCCGGTTTGAAGTGAGAGCCGTCGCGAGGTCGGAGGTGAGGAGGTCCTGCAGGAGGGCGATTGCCTCTTGGCCGGTGATACCGGTGAATAGGGGGGAGCGGATTTTCACCCTTCGGCCTGGGACTCCTGGAGCCGAGGCATCACGGAGAAAGCGAATTTTCTGCTGACTTAGTTTTTCCATGAGCGAAGGGGAGGAGGTCGCGGAGGGGGGTACTGGACCGGCTGAACTGAATTCACGCTGGCGTGAAGTCAGTTGGTACAGGAGGCCCACCGCTATACAGGAGGTGGGAATAGTCATGTGGATTTCTTGAAAGCCCGTGTGGAGCTCGACCGGGAGGGGTGTGGCATCGTCGCATTTCGGAGCCGTGGGGTGGGGTGTTCGAGAGGCGGTCGCGGTCCACCGAGTGTGGTGGGCGAGTTCCCGGCCTATTATATTGTTAGTGCGGTTGGGGAGATCAGTGAGGTCATGGAGGCAGTCGAGGAGCCAGCGACGGGCCAACGAGCATGCCGACGTGATCGGGTCGGAGTGATCGGGTCGGATCCGGCAAGAAGACGCCGTGGATCCAGAATCGAGCGAGGTGGGGGGGGGGTGTTGGAATACTGGCCTGTAAAGACGAGTGAGTCGACCATACGGGTGGAGAAGTCGTCGGCCTGTCCGAGGGTCTCGGTTGACCGTGGGGGAGACAGGACCAGGGGGGTATGGAGTCCACGACGGAGAGGAAGGGGGTCCAAGGGTGTGCCCAAGATTTGTTGGGGGTGGTTGAGTTGGGGGGCGGTGAGAAACGGGGTCAGCGGGTGTCCCGCAAGTGCATTCCTGTGATGGTAGAGGTCCGTGAAGCGGCCATGCGGCGGGGGATCCCTCAGTAGCGCCTGCCTGTAGGTGGGGGAGGGGGTAGGGGTCGAAGACATGGCGATCGAGTAGGATTCCGAGTGTTGGAGATGGGTGTAGGGGGTGAGTGTGGCTTTTCGAGTTGGTATTTGAGAGTAGTGCGCGTGTTGGCTGCACGCGACCAGGCCCGATGGGACCTGGGTTTGGTGGATGTTGGCGGCGGACAGGGACGTCCGGACGCTCGGAGGGGCGCGATGTGGCGCGCCGTCTACCGGGGGAGAGGCTTTTTGTAAGCGGTGTGTTGTTTTGGTGTGTCGCTGTACTTTGAGGGGTACAGGTTTAGTTTTTGAAGTGGATGGCGCGATAGCTGTCGGGGGGACGAAATTCAAATCCCTGGAAGCTGCGCCTTTTGAGTGTGTACCGTCTGGTGTCGCTACGGATCCACTGACCTGGGTGAGCTAGGCTCGGGTGGGGAGAGGTGAATGGTGCACGCTGTCCAGCGGCCCTGTCCACCAGTCTTGCGCTCGATGGGAGGCCAGGCCCAGAGCGAAGACGATCGGCGTTGCTCATCCGAGCTACCGACCCATCCCCGTTTTGTGGTTCAGTAGTACTTTAGTAGTACTTTGGATCTTTTTACTGTCTGTAGTGACGGTAGGAAGCGTTTTCCTAGGGAGTGGTTGTGTGCTTTGATTTTGCCGAGGTGTGTACGGATGCCTGCGTCGGAGCGGGTTTTAAGGGTGTGTGTGATGGACAGGAGGGTGTCGAAGGTAAGGTGAATGTGGTGTATGTAAGCGGAAGGGCAGTTTAAGTATCCTTGTATGAGGCGGAGGGAGCACGCACTGTCTGTGAGGAGGTGGGTGCGGCCAAGTTGGAGGCCTATATCATGATTTTGTGTAGGTGGCAAACTGTGAGTTGTGCGGCGTGGGCTTTGAGGGAGGGGAGGCCGTATCCTAGGTCTGAGGTAGGGCGGTGAAGGGCGGTGCGGGGAAGGTTACGTACCGAGGAGACGGCGGAGCGGAGTGCGCGGCAGATTTGTCCTTCTAGAGTGTCGAGTTGGGAGTCGGTGAAGAGGCCGAGCTGGAGGGTGAAATGCTTTCCGATGAGGAGTCCACGGATGACCCTGATTCTGCGGGATTGTGTTAGTGGGGAGGTGGAAAGGGTGGTGATGAGGGATGCAGTGGTACGTTTGAGCTCGTGCCCGTGTTTGGTGAAGCTGAGGGAGGTGTTCAGTTCTACCCCTAGGACGCGGTATGTGTCCTTGGGGCCAATGGAGGGGATGGGGGCCGGGGTGGAGCTTAGGGAGATGAACTGAGTTTGCAGGCGGGATGCGAGGAGGGTAGTGTTGGCGAGGGTGAGGGCGTTGCCTGTGCGCCAGAGGGCGCCGGTGATACAGCATTTGCGGATGTTGACGGTCATGCCCGTGTAGGCGCTGAAGAGGGAGAGTTTTCTGAGCTGGATGGTCATGTTGGGGGTCGAGCCCGTGGCGAGGCTGAGGTCGTCAGCGAAGCCGTGTCCTGGGTATGTGGCTGTGGGTTCTGTGGGGTCGACGTTAGTGGCGGGGGGGCATGGGCGGTATCCCCGGCTTCCCACCGTGAGCCAGCGAAGGAAGGGTTCAAGGAAGAGGGTGAATAGAAAGGGGGAGAGGGTGTCGCCCTGGAGGGTTCCGCGATTAATGTCGATAGAAGGGGTGGGGCCGTGGGGTGTAATATAGTATGTGGTTGAGACCCCGTAGAGGTGTTCGCATGTGTCGACAAAGGTGGGAGGCATACCGAGGTGACGCATGTGTTTGAACATGATACGGTGGTCCGCGGCGTTGAAGGCGCCTTTGAAATCCGCGTACATGACGTAGATGTCTTTGTTGTGGAGTTTCGCGTCCTCCATCGTCATAATGAGGGAGGAGAGGTCGTCGTGGATGCTGCGGTGTTGTCGGAATCCGTCCTGTTGGTCGCTGAGAATGCCGTGCGTTTCGGCGTATTTCGAGCCTGCATCTTTGATTAGTGCTGTCCATAGTTTAAGGAGGTTATTCATGAGGGCGATAGGGCGGTAGTTATCGAGGAGGGAGGGGTTGCCTTTTTTATGTAGCAGGCAGGTTGTGCTGTGGCACCAATCAGGAGGGGTGTAGGATTTGTGGGCGAGGAGGGAGAGGAGAGAGAAGAGGGCGGAGCGGGTTGCCGGTGGTAGGAATTTGATTATTTCGTTTGGGATACCGTCGGGGACGGGGGCTTTGCCGGTGCCTAGGGAGTTGAGTGTATTATCGAAAGTGTCGCGGGTAATCATGTCGGCAAGGGTGAGAGAGGGGTCACCGCGGGGTTCGATGGTAAAGTTGTCGGGGTTGTCGGGGAGTTCCCACGGGGGGGTGGGTAGGTCGTGTGGGGTGGCGCAGCCGAGTTCGGAGGCGAAGTGAGAGTGTACCGCGTGAATGACGGCGGAGGGAGAGGATGCGGTAGTTTTATCGGGTCTAGTAATGCGGTGGAGGGTGGAGGCGGCGCCGGCGGGGGGTAGGAGGCCGCTTTTAATTTTCAATCGGCGGTGGGAGAGTTTGGGGCAGGTGTCGTAGGCCGAATTGGCTCGAGTTTTTATTTTCTTTATCTTATCCGTGGTGGTGGCGTGAAGGAGCTGGCGCATACGTGCTTGGTATTGTTGTTTGATGGCATCAGGGGAGAGATATTCAGTTGTGTTTAAGAGGGCTTGGGCGAAGGGGAGGGGGCCGTTGTTTTTGCTGCATTTACGGAGTTTGAGTATGTGAGTGCGTGTTTTATTTGTGAGCCAAGTAGGGTCAAGGGACGCTTGGGGTGGGCGGGGTTTTTTGGCGGGGAGGAGGGGCCAAGTTGTGGCTGCGTGGTCCATGTGGTGGGAGAGGAGTGTAGTGAATTGTGAGGCTAGGGTGTCGAGGGTGTCGGGGGAGGCCGAGGTGTGTGAGGTGTTGAGAATTTCTGCGTGGAGGGCGGCCGTTTGGTTGATGAGGTCGGGGGTGCTTGATTGGTGCGCTTTTATGTGGTCGGGTGTGAGGGGGAGTCGAAAGTTGAGTTTGGGCGTCGTGTGATGTGTGTGGGGGTGGGTATGGGGAGGGGGGGATGTGCCATGAGGGAGAAAGGGGCGGGAATGACGAGGTGGATTGCAGAGTGGTCAGTAAAGTGGGAGGGGGAGGGGAATATCGAGCAAGAGGATGGTGGGAGGGTGAGAGGTGAAGGGGGCGTGGTGAGCCCGTGGTCAAGGCAGCCACCGCTGCGGGGGAAGGTAGGGATGGGGTTGTGGAGGGGTTGGAGGTGGGATTTGAGTAGGGAGGTGAGGGCAAGGTGACATGTACCTGTGCTGGTGGTCGATTGGAAGTCCCCTCCCCAGAGGGTGCGGTGTTGCGGGTGGTCGTCGGCTAGGCGGAGGCCCCAGGCTGCAACTTCTGCATATAGACGGGTCAGTTGGGGGGTGTAGAGCTGGGGCATGTAAGTACCTATAAGGAGGTAAGGGGTGCCTGAGTGGGGGACGATTTTTAGTCCGGCGATATGGGGGATGAGGTGGGGGGGCGGGGTTAGGACAGTGGCAGATTGAAATGAGGCTCTACGGACCGCGAAGAGAACGCCTGCGTTGGGTAGGGGCACCGGTGAGTAGCAAGGTCGGGAGCTTTTGAGGTGGTATTGGGGGAGGGCTATGCGCTAGCGGGATTTGTGGGTGTCGTGGTTGGTTTCGGTGAGGATGAGGACGTCCGGACGGTGCGAGGTGGAGAGGTGATCAACATACATAATGGAGGTATGTAGGCCGCGGGTGTTGAGGGTGATGAGGTGTAGTGGTTGGGATGTGTGGTGTGGGAGGATGGGGAGGGGAGGGAGGGGGTGGTGCTGGGGGGGTCGTCGGGGGGGCGTTCGACGGGTGGTGGTTGGAAGGGAGGGGGGAGGAGAGGAGGGGAGGGGGGGAGGGGGTTGAGGGGGGGAGGGTGGTGTGGGGGGGTGGAGGGCGTCGAGAAGGTAGGGGCGTCCCTGTGGGAGGGGGGCGGAGCGGAAGGTGTGGTTCCATAGAAGAGTGTGGAGGGAGTATACCGAGGACCGGGGGTCGAAGGAGGGGGGATTGTATGGTTGGTCCGGGGGGGCTGTGGAGATGAAGCAGGTGTGTAGGAGGGCGTGGGTTCCGCACGACCATGCTCCGTCGGAGTCGTTTTGGCGAGGCGGGTTGAGTGAGCGTAGGACTCCGACGGGAGGGGGGGGAGGAGTTCCAGTCGGAGAGGAGATTGAGAGAGCGGGCGAGGAGGTCGGACGGAGGGGGGTGGTGTAGAGAGTCAATCCAGGTAGCGGAGGAGTGAGTTAGGTGTAGGAGGCCGAAGTGAGAGTTTTGCCACGTGAGGACGAGGGGAGAGTGGTTAGGCGTCCCCGGACGGGGGGGGGAGCCGCGGTTGGCGAGGTTAGTCCCGTGGCTGGGGTATTGGGAGTTGTGGTGGTGATTATCGACTTCGTTGTTAGTGATAACTGTGTACGAGGCGGTGGGAGTCGAGTGGAGTTTGGTTATTGTGGTAGCGAGGCAGTATAGGTTAGAGAGGTCTTGATATTGTCCCCATTGGAAGGAGAGGACAACATAGGTATCGAGGTGGCCGATGGGGGTAGGGAGGCCGTATTCAAGGTTTAGGTCGAATAAGTAGTTATGCAGCGCTATGCAGCAGGTGCGGGGTTTAAAGTGGGCCGGGAGAGTGGAATGTAGCGTGGTGTTGACAGTGTGACTTCGGATATCGGGTTGGGGGGTGGGGGATTGGTTGTGGGGTCTAACCTCCGGGCCGTGAGGCCCGTCTTGTGGGGGACTAATGATGATAAGCGGGCTTGCCGGCCGAGGCTTGTGGAGGGCGAGGGTGTGAGGCTCCGGAGGGTCCGTTCGTAGAGGTCTTGCGCATTTCGGCGAGCAGAAGGTCCTTGGAACGGATGGTCGTTTGGAGCTTGAGAGGGGGTGGGAGGTGTAGGGATGGCGGAGAGAGTATGAGAGGGAAGGGGAGGGGGGGTTGAAAAATTGTAAGTAAGGTGTGGTATGTATTATGAGGGGGGCGATAGTGGGGAACTGCAGTGACAGAGGGGGCTGTCGATATCGTATCAAAAGTGCTTCGGGGCTTCCGAGAGAAGCCTCGGAGCATGCCTAAAGGGAGTGAGGAATGTAGGGGCGGGGGAATACGTGTATCGTCGAGAGTGTTAGGGGTACGTGACTACAAGACCGTGTCTGTAAGAGGGGGGCGATATTTCCGGGGTAGGTAAGTACGCGGGGGGGCGGGTGATCGGTTAAGCTGTCGGATAGAGCAGGGCGGGCGGGCTAGTCTCATCGGGGGAAGAGTTGTCATTATTGTACCGACAGGCGAGTTGGGCAGAGCATGGAGGGTGGAAAAAGTGGGAGGGAGAACGACTGCACTAGGGTCTACAGTGAGGTAATCGCAGGTAAGCGCGAGTGTCTGATGGGTCAGTCGGGTTAAGCGGGCCATTATGTAAATAGAAAAGGGAAAGAAAATTAGAAATCGGAGGGGCACAGCGACAGGAGCGAGCGTTGGACGGAGCAAGGGAGCAGCGGAGGGACAACCGTCAACTGGAGGGTTAGGTAGGGGGGAAGAGGTGAGCGGGGCACCGGTGCCTGCGGCTGATACTGGGGGAGGAGAGTGGGAGTCGTCGGCGGATGGATCGTGTCGGTCGGCAAGCGGGGAGTTCGTGCGAGGGGGAGCGTACAGGGCCCGGGCTGGCGCGACAGGCCAGGTGGCATGTGTGGTTGTGAACAGGCTAGTGTATTTGCGGTGTGGGGTAACATGAGGGGGAGGGGGGTATTGACGAGAACTGATCAGGGCGGTGTTTAGTGCAGGGGCAAGAATCAGGCCTGTAAAAATTTTTTTTTCTCTGATTAAAGAAAACGACATTCGAGTTTCATGATATTGCATTACTGGTCGAATTTTGAAGCAATGTGACTCGGAAGCATTATGGTGAGGGAGAGGTGTCGATTTTAGTGCGCTGCTAACGATAGGATCAGCGTAGGCTAGCGGGAGGGGGCGCTGGGGGCAAGACATGTCCTTACTGTGGGACGGGGGGTGACTGTCGGCGAGCGGCAAGTTCGGGCTAGAGGGAGCGTATAGGGCAAGGGCCGGCGCGACAGGCCAGGCGGTACGTGCAACTGCGAGGAGACTAGTACAATTATGGGGTAGGAGAGTAGCATGAGGGGGAGGGGGGTGGCGATGAGTGCTTATCAGGGCAGTGGTTAGTGCAGAGGCAAGAATCAAGCCTGTTGAATATTGTTTTATTTGGATTAAAGAAAACGATTCTCGAGTCGCATGATGTGGCATTTTTGGTCGAGCTTTACAGCACTGTGGATGGGAAGCACTAAGGTGAGGGAAAGGTATCGATGTAGGTGCGTTGTTAACGAGAGTATCATCGTAGGCTAGCGGGAGGGGGCGGGGGGTGCTAGATTGGGCCTTACTGTGGGACAGAGCGGGACGATCGCACCGGTACGGGTCTTCTGTGTGGGTTGTTGAGTCAGCAGCCCGTCCCAGGTCAGCGGTTGACCTAGGAGCGGCGAGGACCAGAGGCGTATGGAGTCCTCTGACTGGTGAGTGTTCCAAAGCCGTGTCCAAGTCTTGGGTGGATGGGGGTGGTTGGGGCACAGTGTTGAGTAGAGCGAGCGGATGTCTCGCTGGATAGCTCCGGGGGTTGTAGGGGTCCGCGGCGGGCGCTTTCACGGGCCGAGGGGGATCCCTCAGTAGCGCCTGCCTGTAGGTGGGGGGGGGGGGGGTCGAAGACATAGCGATCGAGCTAGATTCCGAGTGGTGGAGGTTAGTAGTGGAGTTGAGTTTGGATTTTCGAGTAGGTTTTTGAGAGTAGTGCGCGTGTTGGCTGCACGCGACCAGGCCCGATGGGACCTGGGTTTGGTGGATGTTGGCGGCGGACGGGGACGTCCGGACGCTCGGAGGGGCGCGGTGTGGCGCGCCGCCATCCTGGGAAGAGGCTTTTTGTAAGCGGTGTGTAATTTTGGTGTGTCGCAGTACTGTGACGGGTACATGTGTGGATTTCGAAGTGGATGGCGCGATAGCTGTCGGGGGGATGAAATTCAAATCCCTGGAAGCTGCGCCTTTGAGTGTGTACCGTCTGGTGTCGCTACGGATCCACTGACCTGGGTGAGCTAGGCTCGGGTGGGGAGAGGTGGATGGTATACGCTGTTCAGCGGCCCTGCCCACTAGTCTATCGCTCGATGGGAGGCCAGGCCCAGAGCGAAGACGATCGGCGTTGCTCATCCGAGCTACCGACCCATCCCCGGTATGTGGTTCAGTAGTACTTTAGTAGTACTTTGGATCTTTTTACTGTCTTTAGTGACGGTAGGATGCGTTGTTTTGCAAAAGGGTTATAGCATGCCCCTTATCGAGTTACAAAATTCCATGAATGACCTGGTGATTGACTTGCCACATCTGGGCCGTACATGGAACGCACCGACCTCGGCTTACAACCCAAGAGGTAGTCGAGTTACCAAGAAGCGTTCTTTTGAGACTCTAGAGGTCGAAGGCACCAAACGACTTCATCGAGGCGAAGGGTCAAGCTTTGCTCGAGGTCGTGGTCGTGGTGGCAATCGTGGAGGCCGTGGCGTATCTTTTTCGAACACTAGCCGAATTAACCTCAACGCCATCGTTGGAGCTCTAACACTTAAGGAGCCTAAGAGACACCAAGAGGGGGGATTGTGCTTCAAGTGCCACAAGAAGAGACACCGTGTTTTCCAATGCCCTGAGCTAAAGGGCAAAGAACCGGTCCACACGCCTAGTAAGTAAGAGTGATGGTGGCATGGCTGCTCTTCGGACGAACTGGAGCAGCATGCTACATCTACTACTCGTCTTGATACAGTGTAAGCGATGGAGTTGCAAGTTTATACTCCTACACTTCCATCGCCTTCAGTAGCGACATCAACTATGTGAGTAATTGGTCGTCGTCGTGAGTACAAGCAAAGAAACACTCGCAAACCTAAAACAACCATACGTTCGATTGATTCGAAACTGCTGGCTCAATCGTAAGCACCAACGCCTCATTGATTGGAAACCAACCCCTGGAGGGGTAGGTAGTCTAGGCTAGGAGGCGAGCTGTGACGGGAGGAGCAGCGACATCTCGGACGGGCGAGCGCGCGGATCGAGACGGGACCGTCGACGACCTCTGCGAGGGGGTTTTTCGCCTTCCTCCCCCTCCCCCCCCCCCCCCCAAGCTTCGGCACGATCGGAGTCGCACAATAGCACACGTAAGGTAAGCCCATGGCGACGAGCGCGAGCTGATCAGCTTGGCTTTTCAGCGCCCTCGCAGCAGCGGGAGCAGGCTGCGTATCGTGGAGAACAGCGATAAATCATTTTTTGTACTAGCGTATAACTACATGTCTACTAGCAATGACGGTATTATTATTGCCATTTGAGAGGTTACGGATTAGTGGCTTCATGGCGTATATCTTACGATCAAAACGGCTCTATGAGGCATGATCACGTGGGCGCCCGAAGACAACACATGTTAACTCGGTTATTGTTGAAAACAATTTCATTTCATTTTAGTTGCCACTGCGAGGGAAGGTGGGAAGGGGGGTGAAGGGGTGAGGTGGGTTTGGAGTAGGGAGGTAAGGGCGGAGTGTCACGTAACTTGTTGTGCCGTGGTTTGGAAGTCACCCCGTGGATGTTGACTTCGAGGCGCTTGTCCTCGAGAGCGGTCATGATTCCGTCGACTCCATTGGCGTTGCGTTCGGTGAGCTGGGTGTCGAAGAACGGGAGTAGACGAGGAGCTCAGCAACCCACTCTTCGCCGGTAAGGAGTTTTTTGCACTTGAAGCGACGGGGGTAAGTGAGCCTCTCTTCGCGTGCGTTGCTGCATTCCATGTGCGTCCTCGCGGTCGCGTCGAATAGACCCCATGTGTCCGCCTCGGCTTGCGAGGAATAGGTTTTCAGACGAATCGCTTCCATAATTGTCTCGAGTGCCGTGTTAATGGCGGCGTGATAAGTATCATAGCAGACTAGGTGTCGGTACTCGTCGCGAGAGGCAATTCGCCGTTCTTGGATTAGGACCTTGCCACCTTCGTCCTGGCGCGGTCGCCACAAACACGGGCGAGTGACGTTCAACGGCGATATAGATTCATAGTATGCCGTGGGTAAGTCGTTTATCCAATCACGTGGGTCGACTAACGCGTCGTCGGGTAGAGCAGCAAAGAATGACAGAGGGGGCTTCCGTGCCGATACCACCCGAGCCGACACCCTTGGTGGTAGGCTCAAGACTGTTCTGCTGGTAATCGTTGTTTGGCTAGAGTTGGTTGGCGTGGCCTTCAATGCGATGCCAAAGTTGCTTAACTAACAACGTGAATTGTGCGACTTGTGCATAGACGGAAGACTCGACTTCCGGGACGTCGACAACATGATACAAATGGCCATGCAGAGATTCCGACATGCTTGTGTCGTAGGTAATCTTACACACTCAATGGGTAGATGGTACTACACTCCACAAAAGTCCGAACATGCATTATGTCAAACATAAGCTAGTCAAGAACACGCTCCCCTCTCACCACGTCAAGCACGACGACACCCATGTACCACCCAAGTGCAAGAGAGCCGGGAAGCAAGCAGTTCGCCGTCATTCGGCATGGTTAGACGTCAGCTTAAAGCGAGTGCTGTTGGTGGAGCTTGCCGAATTAAGCCAATAAATTCCAATGAAATTGTCTAAACTACACACGTCGTTCAGAGCGCTATGCTCGGGCATTGCTCAAGCGCTCATACCAAGCTGCGTATTGCTCAGCGAGCCACTTAGCTATGTTTTTGGGACTTGCAAGAGGGGATTTGGAGGCGCGGCTGCCGTGTTCTATATGCGGGTGTGTGGGCGCCCGCCGGCGGCGCAGCGGCGGCGGCCCCGGAGAGGGGTGCGCTCGGAGGCCCGTCGGCACCTACCTCTACCTCCACGCAGTGGGCGCTGGTAACCCCATAGCCGTGCCAGGCCTGGCACGGTAGGGGGCTGAACGAGGTACCGACAGCTGCGATCCGCGGGATCAGCAGCTGTCGGGAAGCCCTGTACGGAGGGTTTTGGAAAAAACATAATATCCGTACACCGGCACATGGATCTCCCGCTCGGCGAGTCCGATATGTCTTTCCCGCGACTAAATACTCGCAGATACTCTCCCGACGATGGGGCGGGGGCGGCGTTTCCGAAATATTTTTTGGGCGAAGAAGGGTACAGACGGATCGGCGGAGGGACGAGGGTGTTGGAGCTGGCGGCGGACAGTTCGGAAGCAGCGCTAGGGCACGGCGCTCGCTAGCAGTCGCCAGCCCTGCGAGAGCCTTAAGTCTCCCCTGGGGGCGAGGCATGATGCTACGCAAGACGGATGTGGGTCGCAGCCGGAGTAGCGGCACGGTCTGGCGGCGGCGGTCCTTAGGATCACCCGCCGCCGGAAAAAGCTCGGTACGGGGGGTTTTTGGAAAAATTCCCGTACCCACCATCTTTTGAGGACCGGCGACTCGATCCCTGTGTTCTTCCAACTCCTTATCGATAGGCTGCCTCAGGCAGTGTGCCTAGGGTTATCGTAACGGCACACTGCTCGTAAAGGCGGCCCCCTAACAACGTAAACCACCGGGGGAGGGCACGGACGGCCACAACGCGATCATATAGGTGTTGGAAACAGACGGGAAAAGGACAGGGGACATGAGAAAATCTGGCTCGGGGGCAGGAGAGCCAGCCGGACACCGTGTGCAGCCTAGTTATTTTCTCTTCTCAGCCCCCGAAGGAGGAGAGAAGACTCGGCTAGGTGGCGAGGTGCGTCGGGAGGAGCGGCTAATACCTCGGGCGGGGTTGAGCACGGATCGAGGCGGGACCGACGACGACCTATGCGAGGGGGATTTTTCACCTGCCTTTCCCCCCAAGCTCCGGCACGACCGGAGTCGCACAGGAGCCGAGGTCATGCATGTTCGCCTAGACCAGCTCAAGCTGAACAGCCTTGCTGATCAGCGACCCCGCAGCGGCTGGAGCAGGCCGCGTATCGTGGAGACTAGCGACATTTTTTATTTCATGTTGTATCCAAAAAACAATACGTATAGATCAGAAAATAATAAATACCTGGATACGGGTATGTTTTAGACGCTATCATTACTGCCATTGGAGAGGTTGGGATTAGTGGTTCACGGTCTACCTCACGCTTCTAAGTACAGTTGGGCATAGCAAAAGGGGGGGCCCAGAGACTCCAGCCGGTTTTTACTGGTATTGGAGTGTTTAATTTCAAATTTTAAATTTCAAATTTGCGGGTGTGTGAATAGAGCATGGAAGTTCACACCGCATGCACGGGGAATGTATTTGAAAAACAACCGAGTAAAAGCCCACGTGACGCAGGTTTAAATAAACACTGCACGATGTAAATAGGCGAGGACGATTGGCTTTAGTGAGGGGCGAGGTCCAACTTGGCCGGTTGGGACGCATCACGCTGACGGTAGTGTTTTGAATGCTTGGGTATGAGGTTGTGCCAACCACACGCGCCCCACGCGTGGCACCCCACGCGCCCCAAAACGGCGTGCCCAACACCTCCTTCCCCCGTCGCCTATGCATCATATATGCGTGGCCGTTTCATAGCCATTCATATTGCGGCGATGTGCGCCCGTTATTTGAAATTGTTTACAACAATACCAGAATTAAGCGGCTGGTGTCTCTGGCCCCCCTCCTGCTTGTGCCTAGTGGACTTATTCAGGTAGGGGCTAGACCGTGAACCACTAATCCCAACCTCTCCATTGGCAGTGATGATACCGTCTAAAACATACACGTAAACATGTATTTATTATTTTTTGATCTATACGTAATGTTTATGGATACACTATGAAATAAAAAGTGTCGCTAATCTCCACGATGTGCGGCCGCTGCGGGGATGTTGATCAGCGAGGCTGTTCAGCTTGAGTTGGTCGAGGCGAACTTGCGAGACCTCGGGTACCGTGCGACTCCGGTCGTGCCGGAGCTAGGGGGAAAGGCATGTGCAAAACCCCCTCACTCAGATCTTCACCGGTCCCGTCTCGATCCGTGCTCATCCCCGCCCGAGATAGTAGTTGCTCCTCCCGACGCACCTCGCCACCTAGCCGAGTCTTCCCTCCTCCTTCGGGGGTTGGGAAGAGAAAATAACTAGGGTGCAGACGGTGTCCGGCTGGCTCTCATGCCCCCGTGCCATATGTTCTCATCTCCCCTTGTCCTTGATCCGTCTGTTTCATCACCTATTTGATCGCGTTGTGGGCGGCCGGACCATTCCCCGGTGGTTTACGTTGTAAGGGGGCCGCCTATACGATCAATGTGCCGTTACGATAACCCTAGGCACACTGTTTGAGGCAACCTGTCGATAACCGGGTACCGACTAGGGAAGGGGTAGGCCGGACACATGGATCGAGTCGCCGCGCCACTAAAGATGTTGGGTACGGGAATCTTTTCCAAAAGCCCCTCGTACCGGGTTTTTCCGTACCGCGACCCACCTCCGTCCTGCGTAGCTTCAGGCCTCGCCCCCAGGGTAGACTTAAGACTCTCGGAGGGCTGGCGGCTGCTAGCGAGCGCCGTGCCCTAGCGCTGTTTCCATGCTGTCTGCCGCCAGGTCCAACACCCTCGTCCCACCGCTCATCCGGCCGTACCCTTCTTCGCCAAAAAACATTCCGCAGACATCGTTCCCGTCATGACGGGAGAGTATATGTGAGTATTTAGTCGCTGAAAAAAACATATCGGATTAGCCGAGCGGGAGATCCCTGTGCTGGTGTACGGGCATTATGCTTTTCCAAACCCTCCGTACATGGCTTCCCGACAGTTGCTGATCCCGCGGATCGCAGCTGTCGGTACCTCGTTCAGCCCCCTACCGTGCCAAGCCTGGCACGGCTACGGGATTACCAACGCCCACCACGTGAAGGTGGAGGTAGGTGCCGACGGGCCTGCGAACGCACCCCCCTCCGGGGCCGCCGCCGCTGCGCCGCCGGCGGGCGCCGCGCCCGTTACTATTTTCATTTAACCGGCACGGCGACTGATTAAAAGAGCGTGCCGCACAAGTGTGGGCGCGATAACCCCAAGTACACAAGCCCGACAATGCTCGAATTCGTCCCCGTATTTGTCAGCGCAATCCGTATTGGGCGCCAAAGCATTGCCTAGGGTTTCAGGAGATTCGTCAATGAAATCGATGCATGGTTACATTTTTTACTTGCGAAGGTATGAAATACTGTCCCGACTTTTGTGGTGGAGTGTAGAAGAGATCGGTTTCACCTTGCTAAAGTTCGAGAGTCTAGATGCCGTTTACGTGAGCTGTGCTCGCGCAAAAGGCAGAAGGTCGTCTAACGTTGTGTGCGGCGCGTCATATATAGGGGTGAGTTTTACTAAAACGACGTATATACAAGCTAGCCTAGACGGTTGGATTTGCGAAGCGTCATGGCAACGCTCGCCAACCTAGCCCCACGTGTAATTAAAACCTCTATCCTACTACATTAATTTGCTAAATATGTGTGTGTGCGTGTATGTGTGTGTGTTTGTGTGTGTATGTGTGTGTGTGTGTGTGTGTGTGTGTGTGTGTGTGTGTGTGTGTGCGCGTGTGTGTGTGTGTGTGTGTGTGTGTGTGTATGTGTGTGTGTGTGTGTGTGTGTGCGTGTATTTGTCTGTCGGTGTATCCCCTTATCATAAGCTTCATTGGATTCGTTACTACAAATGCGAGATTTTTTGTTTTGATTCAGCCCGGAGCGGAGGCGGTCGGCGTTGCTCATTCGAGCTACCGACCCATCCCTGTGTTTTGGTGCAGTAGCACTTTAGTAGTACTTTGGATTTTATTACGGTGTTAAGTGACGGTAGGATGAATCTATATTCCCGGGCACGAAGAATGCGCGAAAAGCCCCGTTGAATGTGCGAAAAGCCCCGTTGAAGAAGCCCCGGAATCTCCCAAGCGAGTGACAGCATCGGGAGTCGGAAATTGTAGGCAAGTCAATTGGGTAGCGGGCGCCACCGCTGTAATCCATGTCATATGTTCATGTCCGTAGTGTTCATGCGGTTCTTCTTGGTGGCCTCCACTGCTTTTTCTTGTAAGATTTTTCGTTATATATTCTTCTTGTAATCAAAACTAAAAATTGCTTACAAGAAAAAGCAGTGGAGGCCACCAAGCAAAAAAGAAGAAAGGAGGAAGAAGAAAAAAATCTAAGCCCGAGGATAACAGGAAGGCATGCCACAGCACCATTCTTCTTGTAATCCATGTTCCGTTTATAGTGATAATGCGGATTATTTACAAGTACAGTATCAGTAGATCGCTGTACAACCTCATAATTGGTGTGCCGAGCTTCTCCCCAGACAACGAGCCCATGCTACGTACTCATTTATTTGTGGAAACATAATGCAGCTGCTATTTATGTAGTTCAGGGTTTGTTCCAAACGGCCTTATTAAGTAAGTATGAGGGCCGGGCGCTACGTATTATACCAAAAAAATTTCTTACAAGAAAAAGCAGTGGAGGCCACCAAGCAAAAAAGAAGTAAGGAGGAAAAAGAAAGGAGGGCGCTTAAGGATTACGCGCCTTTCGCAAACGCAGGACGAGACGTAGGACGAGATGAAATTCCGCTAACTTGTACAAAAACGTACTAAAACCGTTAGATTTCATCCCCTCCCACGCTGTCAAAATACCTGTATTTCGCACCTGTAGGACGAGATTTGGATGTAGGACGAGATTATAATGCTCACGGGTACAGGCCAGAGCAAGTCGAGCACGCGTGATGGCGGGCGGAGAAGGGCAGTTTTGGTGCTTCGTCACAACACGCCGCGGGGACTCGAGCCCGAGTTTTATCCTCATGTAGTCGTGATTATCCGATGGTCGCATCTCGTTTGCAACTTAAGCCACTATGGAGCAGGCGGACAGTCGGGTCACTGCTCCAAAAGCGCGAAGCCAAACGCGTGAACGGATTCTTCCGAGCCGCATTGCTCACGTCGTTGTCGTGCTCGGAACCAACGGACCCACTTGATGAAGTCGAGAATGCATCTATGAATTTGATTATGTCCGGTTTACACATGGCAAGGATGTCAAGGAGGCGGAGTCAAGCGTTTCGCTTACCGAGCAACACATGGTCCCTCCAGAGTTTACCGCCGACATGTATCGAGTCTCTTTTAACTGTTTGCGAGGAAGAATTTTGCGTGTTGCACGATTCGCTTGGGATGAGTGAGATGCACTGTCGCACAAAAAATCGATGCAAGTTTACGTCGGAGGAGGGGCTCATTGCCATTCTTTTGCGTTTGGCGTCGAGAGGCACATGGTTGGAGCATGCCGCACTTTTGGGTGTCTCGCCGACTCGTCTGTGCCACGTCTTTCAAACTACTATGGATTTTTTGCGAGACAAGTGGCTTACCCATGCTTTTGAAAGCAACGGGACAAAATGTATCCCACCGAACCGCGCGGCAACGTTTGCTGATGCTATCGTTAAAAAAAGTGGAGCTGGGCTAGATTGCGTGGTGGGCTTCATTGACTCTACCAAACTACAGATTTGCCGTAGCGAAAACTACACCGAGCAGTTGACAACGTACTATGGGTACCACAAGTGTCACTGTATTCGTTACCAAGGTGTTCAATCACCTGACGGTATCATGTACCACTTGTATGGACCTGTGGAAGGTCGCCGAGGGGATGGGTATTTATTGGCCACTAGTCGACTCTTAAAGGCACTCGAGCACTTGGAGAGCAAGACAAGGACGAATTGGGTCGTGTATGGCGATGCAGCTTACGCTATGAACCGTTACGTGCAGTGCGGGTATCGAAAAGGACTGGGGGAGCGTGTGCCAGGATCAACAGCATACACGTACACCAAACTGATGAACTCAGTTAGAACTTCTGTTGAGTGGGCGTTTGGGTACATCAAGCAAAAGTTCCCCTTCCTCAATGTTGTGGATTACATGAAGATCGGCAATTCCCGAGTCCACGATTCCTATACCTGTGCCACTTTCCTTGCAAACTGCATAACTTGCCTGCGTGGAAATGCCACAAGCTCGTTCTTTGACACACCCCCTCCCTCTCTTCAAGAGTACTTACATTATTGCAAATTCGAGTAGATATGTAAACAAGAACCCCCACAACATGTCATTGCGTAGATGGGTGTGTGTGTGTGTGTGTCTGTGCCTGCATGTGTGTTTATGCGTGTGTGTGTGTGTGTGTGTGTGTGTGTGCGTGCTTGCATACGCATCTGGTTGTGTGTGTGTGTGTGTGTGTGTCTGCTTGTGTGTGTGTGTGTGTGTGTGTGTTTGTGTCTGTGCGTGCTTGCACACGCATCTACTTGTGCATGATACTATGCTTGTGTGTGTGTGTGTGTGCCTTTTTGTGTCTGTGCGTGCTTGTATACGCATCTGCTTGTATATGTGTGCATTTGTGTGTGTGTGTGCCTGTTTGTGTTTGTGTGTGTGTGTTTGTTTGTGTGTGTGTGTGAGTGTCGCTGTCTGTGCCTGCATGTGTGTTTGTGCGTGTGTGTGTGTCTGTGCGTGCTTGCATACGCATCTGCTTGTATATATGTGTGTGTGTGTGTGTGTGTGTGTGAGAGTGTTTGTGTCTGCTTGTGTATGCGTGTGTGTGTGTCTGCTTGTGTGTGTGTTTGTGTCTGTTTGTGTGTGTGTGTTAGTGTGAGTGTCGCTGTCTGTGCCTGCATGTGTGTTTGTGCGTGTGTGTGTGTCTGTGCGTGCTTGTATACGCATCTACTTGCATATGTGTGTGTGTGTGTGTGTGTGTGTGTGTGTGTGTGTGTGTGTGTGTGTGTGTGTATGTGTGTGTGTGTGTGTGTGTGCATGCATGTATACGCCTCTGCTTGGTTTATGCAAGGAGTCGAGCGAGGTGTGTGGCAGACCTTCATACATTAAATTATTGCCTGTTTTGCATGCGGTCCATCATTTCTAACATGAACTTGCGCTCCGCTTCCCTGTTCTCCTTCTCTAATTGTAGCCTTCTGAGCTCCACCTCCTTTTGGGTATCTATCTCATACATCTTAACCTCTTTCTGGATGGCCAACTCCTCCCGCATGTCCCTGTCGCTCTTGTCTTTCTCTTTCTGGTATACAAGTTTGTCTTCTTAGATTGCAAAAAAATGGAATTAGACAAAAATTCAAAGACTATTTCGGCTGTTAGGTTGCACGGCATGGGATGCAAAGGATGTATCAGTAATTACCTCAATTTTGGTAGATTTCGCTGCCCTGTCCATCTCCATTTCCATCCTTTGTTCTTGTAACAACATTGAACCTCTCGCCCACTCCATTGTCTCAGCGTCATGGTTGCTGACGCCACTGCTGCGATCTCTTTTCTCCCTTGCTGTCAAGTCCGCTAGAGTCTCCCTGTGCTCTCTCTCTTGCCGCAAAATATCATGCAAGCCTCTAGGTTCCCGCAGCCGGGCCTCGATGTCGAGCACATAGGCGAGCCTTTTGCTCGACATCTCAGACAACGAATGCACATCGAGCATATCATCGTACATATCCTCTTGATCAGCATCCCTAAGCAACAATTCCCGTCGTTCGGGATCACTCTCCTTCTGAATTTCACGTGCCTGTAGGCATATATGAATGAAAAATACCAATGAAAAAATGAACAAGTGGTGCAACTAGGGTTAGATAAAAAACTGCGGGAAAATAAGAAAAGGCGATGATTTGTAGACGCACACCTTCAGCCACGCAGTTGCGTCCACACAAGCTGCCTTGTATGCTTCTTCGGCTTGCTGATTCAGTTGCCTTTTGTTGCCTTTGCTACCAGTGCGACGCATTGCTTGCGCTCTAGTTCGGGCAGCAGCGGCCGCCTCGCTCGCCTCCTTTGTCCTCGCCGCGGAAGTTTTTGCCTTCAAGATACAAGAGTATGAGAATGTAAGCGATAATAAGTGAGAAGCATAACAAACATGCTCGCATTAAAAACACACCTGAGTGGTTGCCTCCCCGTCTCTGATTTTTTCCACCACGCGTTGCCATGCTGACCTTAGGTCCTCATCGACTTGTGCCGAGTTGTAATCCCCCTCCAACATTTGGAATCAACGATGAACGAGTTGATCTTTAGTCTCTACCGGATCGTTATTCCGGGAGAGTTTGTCCGCCAGCTCCCCTGTCGCTGCGTCGATGATTTTTCAGCTCTAACGAAGATAGCCATCTTCGCGTCGAAAAATTTCCGTATTGCACTACCATCCTTGTACAGTTGAGGCAAGGATATCGCAGAGCCTCTCGGAAGGGGAATACTTGTCATTACGCGGTCTTTCACAGCGTTAAACCACGCCAGCTTCGTCTTGTAGTCCACTCCGTCCAACACCCATCCACTCGAGGCGTCAGGCCAGTTTGCATCCAAGGTCTCGATAACAGCCCGATCGACGCGAGGCAACGACGCCAGGGGAAGACGCTTTGGGCACCACATGATGTTACTAAAGCGTGAATCGCCCAAATAAGCCGAAGCCACACCACTTTCCTCGTCTATGATCGTATGGTATGTGGTTACAAGGGAATCGCGCGGGACAGGCACGGTCTGCACCAGTTTTACGTCTAAACCGACAACATCGACGGAATCAGGCGCTTCCCCGTTAGGCGGATTCGCCGCCGCCTGGCGTGCGCATGTTAGTGCCCGGGTTGCCCCGCCGACACCCTCTACTCCTTCTAACTCCGCCACATCTACGGTTGCATGAGACTTCGGGGTCGGGGGGTTGCTGGAGTCACTCACGATGCTCGCAGGGGAGGCTCGGGGGTTGCTGTTCGGGGTGGTGGTCTCTCTACCCCCGCCATTGCTCTCGCTTCGCTCTTCACTTTCTAACTCCAAGCTGCGTCCACCGCCTGAAAGACGCCTCATTGCGTTCCCAAGCTTGCCGAACATCCCAAAATTAGGCGAGTTTGCCATTGTGCTAGCTTTGGTTTTCGGCACCCAAGTGACAGCACGCGAGATGAACTCTAACAAGAGACTCGAGCGAGCATCTTGCGGGCGGAGGTTCTAACGGAAGGCTCAGGAAGTTAAGACTTAATGTACTAGTTTCTGTCCTACGCCCGTAGGACCAGATAGCCGATTTTGGCCGATTTCATCCTGTCCTGCGACTGAGGCGTAGGACGGAATGGTACGGATGGGAAAGTAGAAGTACGTAGGCCGAAATTGCTTCTGTACGTTTTTGTACAGGTTAGCGTTTCATCCCGTCCTACGTCTCGTCCTACGTTTGCGAAAGGCGCCTAGCGATATTCATTATTTATTTATCGAAACTGCATATAGCTGCTATTTTATTGATAGTGCTGACACTACTGGTACCAAAGAGTCCAAACACAGGGAGCTGACGTGCGAGCACGACAAACCACCTCTCCAGCTTCTTGTAGCATCAAGGCGGCGAGATGGCTGTCCTTGCGTGTTGGATTGACTGTTGACGCTGGAGCTCTTTGTCTGTCTCGTGAGGTAGGTTTAGAGCCTCGCCTGGAGGTTGTTCCACTTGGTCCGGACTCCGGAGTTGCCGCCGATGGCGAAGGAGCAAGCGAAGCCTCCTCCGCCGACGGGAAGAGTCGTCCCATGGGTCACGCACGCCACGCAGGAGACGCGAGGTAAGGTCTGCCTCCTTACTGGGATTCTATGTTCATGCCCACATTTGAAGAGTGGTTGAAGCACCCAATATTACTAATAGCACCCAATACAGAACCCAATATTGCCACTGACTATTGACGGCGCACTGCGTCCAGGCGTTTTACCCCTACACTCCGTCGATGTGGACCGACATAACGCGAGGTTTGTCACCGCAGCTGCGTCGCCGGTTGTGAAGATTTGGGACCTTAGCCAGCTAGTGGGAGAAAGCAGTGGATCAGGAACGAGTGGGGCAGGCCGCGTAGAGGAACCGCGCTCAGAGCTGCTTGCGTGCTTGAGAGTTAACTCGCAGAGCTGCGACGTTGCCAGGTGTGAGTGCGTGTGCCGTGCTAAGGATACTTGTCTTATACCTATATTGACTCACTTGGCTCCAGCTTCTAAGCTTCCCGGAACGGGTCGTTCGCGCCGTGGTGGACAGGTTTGCACACAAGAGTGACTTGCTTGCGGTTGGCGACACGCAAGGCTCGCTGTATGTATTCCGTCGGTTGGAGGGGAGGCCGGCAGCTGAGTTTGGGTCGGATGCGCCGCCGAGCCGGGAAAACTGGAAAGTGGCCTGCTGGTACAGGCCCAGCACCACAAACATAATTGACCTCGCGTGGTCACCCTCTGATGCCTTCATCGCGGTCGGGGGACTGGACAATTTTGTGCGGGTTTTTTCCACGCGGGAAAAAATACAGGAGATACAGGCCATCCGTTGCGACGGGCCTGTGAAGGGAGTGGCGTGGCATCCGGAGGGCTGCTTACTGTCAGCCCAAGTCGCGGTTCAGCAAAGCCGAGAGCCATCTGCGCAGTCGGTCATGCTGTGGGACACTTCCACCTGGAATACAGTGCAGGTGTCCCTGCCGTCCAGAGTCTTGCGCTACCAGGACCGAGAGCCGCTGTTCATGCGCCACTCCTGGTCGCCGGATGGCGAGTACTGCCTGTTGTCTTATCTCAAAGGCCCGAAGAAGAACGAAGACGGGACTCAGCAGATCCGCAACATCGCTGCCTTGTGCGTGTGGAGTGCCGAAGAGCAGGTGCTACGGTTGGAGAGCGACGTCGGAGGTATGCGCCACCAAACGCTACGTACTGCTGGCAACACGGCATGCATTCACCCTTCGTTCAGCTCCCCCTATCCCACAACCCACAGTGCATGTAGCTACTCCCAATTCCCCTGCCCTCACGCCTTCCTTCCTCAGGGCATAAGAAGCCCGTCACGGTCACCCGCTTCCGCCCGAGTCTCGCTCGGGTACCCAACGAGGTACGTGGTCTCTCTCTTCGTACACTTTTTGCAGCGCTTGATACACCAGCGCCATGATGATTATACACGTGCTCACGATATGGATTGTTGGCGGTGGGGACCGCCCTTTGATGTTGCGTTGAAACCTGGCAGGGATCCGAGGCCGTCTGCTTTGCGGTGGCGAGTGAGGACAGGCGGCTGACTGTGTGGGTGCATGGTCGCAATGTGCCTGAAGTTTTGTCTCATAAGTCTCGGCTTTTCGCCAAGCAAATTGTGGACATCGCCTGGACTCCCGACGGGAACCACGTGCTCGCTGTCTCTGAATGCGGAAAGTTGGGGCATTGGGAGTTTCAAGTAGGCCCCCGCCCCACATCATCTCACCTAACGCCACCCATTCCGTTTTCATTCACTACATCCTGCCAGGGCCTCCCGTCCTGGCCGAGCACGGAGCATGAGATGGGTTGTGCAATGCTATGATGGGCCCAACCAACCGGCTGCAGGTGTCCCCTCGGGATGCCGAGACCAACGCTGGGGACGCTCAGCAAGTGTTTCACAAAGCAACTTCGTCTTTGGGACGAGAAGCGCCTACGTTGGGTGAGCTTCCGTCTTTGTGTGACCCCTGCAATATGTCACTCCTCCTTCTTTGCCTTCCGCCCGCCTCACCGCCAAAGCAATGCCGTATCCAAGTTCCCAATATTTTTGCGCCGCAGCAACCCCCATCTCTTTGCATTTCAACCCACTTTGTGAGCCACACGCTGCGACCGTTGCGAATGCGGCGATGCTAATTGACCTGTGAATGTGTACATTTATTTTTCTACTGAGCTAACTTCATCCGTGGAAATTTCGTCTCACACGGCGCTGTTCGGGGGATGTAAAACGGAATCCGCCTTCCTGAACTCTCCCCTCTTGGATGTCACGTTTCCCACCTCTCCTGAGCTCACCTGAGTTCTCTTGCCATACTATAGTATTTAGTGTTTCTAGAAGTTTTACGAATTTAGAAATGCAGGGGATGCCCGAGCGAACAAACTACTCAGGGGATAATTAACCGCCCACCTGCGTGCAACACCTTCATCTCGATGTCATTGCATAATGTCAGTGATCCCATCTCGGACTTCACGCGAGTGCTGAACGCTGTCGTATGTTGTCATTTTCGCAGATGGGTTGTTTTTATCTGCCAAGAGGGCGCGTGATGGACCCCCGAAAGCGACGGACACACGGCAAGGCCCCCCCTCACTTGTCAATGTGTTGAAACCGGTCATGGGCTTCAGTGCTGGTTTTTGGTTTGTAGTTTGAACTTGGGAAAAAGTTATACTCCAATGACCAATTTTCACACACACACACACTAACACACACACACACACGCGCGCGCGCGCGCCCACACCCATACACATGGTTTGCAATCAGAAAATTGTGTTCAGGGATTGTGAAAGTTTACACGAGTCATGTGCAAGCTTTTCTTACCTGTTAAACTTTGAATTTTGTCAATTCAACATTTGTCATTAGGGCAACCGAAAATCTGTCGTAAGGCTACCCCCCCCCCCCCCCCCCCCCCCCCAAACCCCCCTCTGCCCTTAACACCAACGACATTGTTTTTCATTTCAACGAGCAGCTACTTCGGCTATCCGTTATATAACCCCACATACACACGTCCATTCGCCAGGCCACAGCCATCGAAGCAGCGGAGGAAAAGTACGCCCGTGGTTGGCGAGTCCATCGTGATCGACGTGCTCGACGACAACGATTTCGAAATTGTGGATGACGTGCCAGCCAAGCCGCTCAGCGCTCCACCCAACGGGCAGCCCCCCCAGTCTCATGACGGCAAGGAACTTAGCGTTGCTCAGCGCTCGAGGGTGACCAGGTCGCCCCATTCGGCGCCCGAGCCCATCCAACCGTCAAGAGGTCCTCATATGCATCCCGCATCAAATGGAAAAGGGGGGCTTTCGGTTTTGCATGCGAATGGGGAGGCGGTCAGGGATGGTCGTGCTGATGGGGCCAAACGGGGGCCGCGAGGGAAGATGGCGCCCGTGTCCGCTGCATCAAGGCAGCTACCCAAGACTCGCCGCCGCATAACGCCCGTGTCGATCGAATCGAATCAACCGACTGGTCAAGGGGATGGAGGGGCCCAGGGAGGCGTAGCATCAGGTGGGGAGCGGGCTCCTGTGAGCAATGAGCGCCTCAGAGCAAACGGAGGCGAGGTCCACATTCAAAATGGTGGGGAAGGGATGGCGGTGCCAGGCACCCCGGATGTGCCTCCCGTGGTGGAGGAGGTGCGCGCTGTGAGTGCCACAGCCTCGGGGGCGCGTCACCGAATATGTCCCGAGCCTGTGGGATCGACAAAGGTGAGCGGGCCGACAGCTAATGGTGGGGGGCGTCCTTCCGAGAATGACGGGGTTTCTGTGGTTGTAAGGAAAGAGGGTTCGAATGGTGGTGAGGACGGGCAGCGAGGGAGCGAGAGGGCGGCGGCCAGGGAGGCCTCCGTGCCGGCGGGCGTTCGGACGGCACCCGGGGCGCGCCGCCGCATCCGTCCCGAACCTATGGGATCGACTCAACCCGGCGAGGCACCGGATGCGGGTGCGAATGTTTCGAGCAGTGAGCGGCTGCGTCGAGGCGAAAGGGCGGGTGGGGATGGAGGTGTGGAGCAGCGAGGGGGCGAAAGGGGGGCTGGAGACGCTTCCGTACCCGTTGGCGTTCCGAAAGTCCCCGGGGCGCGCCGCCGCATATGTCCAGAGCCCATGGGATTAACTCAGCCGGGCGAGGCAGCGGGCGGAGGGGCTGTGCCATCGACCCAGGAGCCTTCACGTGCGAATGTAGAGGAAGGCAGCAAAGACGGTGGGGGTGTAGATGTTGCGGAGGCAGAGAAGGGCAGGACGACGGGTGAGGCCGCTTCTGCACCGGTTGGCCTTCCGAGGGCGTCCCGCCGCGTACGTCCCGAGCCTATGGAATCAACCCAACCAGCGAGCACACTGACTGTCGGGGGCAGAAGCGCTAGGCAGGAGCGCTTCCGTTTGAATAAAGGGGAGGGCGGCAGAGAGGGAGGGAAAGGGGGCGATGGGGAGGTGGCGAACGGAGGGGAAGTTGGTGTGGGATCCTTGCTCGCGGATCTCGCGCACTTTCGCGGCGGCTCTCTCTACGGCTTCAGCATCACCTCCAGTGTGGCTGTCCACGTCGAATTCCCCTCCGATCTTCACACGAGACGCGGCGCGGCACGGTTGACGGTGTCTCAGAGGTGAGTCCGCATTTTCTTAATGTATTGTGACTTCCTCAGTCTCCTCATGATTGAGTGGGGGCTCACATTTGTGTTAAGGCACATTGAACGTAGCTGGATGGTTGACCAGGGGGACCGTCGAGTACGCTGTGGACGGTTTGCCCCTATGGCGAGATCACTTGCCAACTGGAGCCGTAACGGCGTCTCGCTTCGGCAATTACTGTGTGGTGGCGTGTCCCTGTGGAGTTATTCAGGCAAACCCCACCTCCATTCCCGTTTTTTCCCGTAGATGACTTAAAGATTACACCATGAATGGTTGCGATATCTTATGACCGCATCGTTCTTATTTTGTGGGGCTTTGCCACCTTTGCTCAGGTTTATGATCGGTTCGGCATCAGACGGTTGCCGCCGCTGCTTGTGGGAGAACCAGTGGTCTCGCTCAAACGCAGCGGAGCGCACGGCCTAATTGTCACGGCGGGCAGAATGCTGAAGTGGTCTGTCTCTGATTTGGCGGCGCTCTGCGATGAAAATTATTTGCGCAAGGAATGTTCTGACAGCACGCAACGCATCGAAACGCCGATGACGCACTTGGAAGGTACGTTGTCTTCAAATGCTGCCCCGTTCTTTACTTCATGCAGATGGAACCCCCCCTCCCCCCCGGCCTTTGATTGCAAGCGTCAGGTGCACCGCGTATGTTTTTATTTGTGCTATCTTTTGCAGACGTTGAGGTGAGTACCGCAGGTCACGTTATCGCGGTCGCGTCGATTGGGGAGGTGCGCATGTGGTGCCACGCTCTGCAGTGTTGGGCGGTTTTGGCCGATGCTGGACAGCGCACACCGCATTCGGAGATCGCGCAGGCAATGGTTCCTGACTCGGCAGCCCCCCACGGCGAGTTGGCGTCATACCTGGTAACCTCCCAGTGCCTCTTTCTTGCGCCCACGCATATGAAGTCAAGAACCCACAGTCGTCAACATGCAGGGGAACATATGAGGTTTGCAGGGCAGCAATCCGCTTTTATGAGGATTGGCGGGCATGCGATTTGATTATTACGTCGATTTCGATTTACGCTGCACAGTATTTGCGTTTTGTGACTGTTAGTTGGGTGAATGTTGCTGAGCTGAACGGTTTTCACTGCGACACCTCCGTTGGCCCGTTATTTCCAGGAGCGTGCAGCAGAAGGCTCGTACCCGAGCAGATACGGAGAGGGGGGTCCAAACACCGCGGGACTCGTGGGGCTGCAGCACACGCGGTCGCAGTTCGAGGTTAACATTGCTTCCTGCCGTCTGCTTGGGTCTAAGGTGGGAGTCACCCCCGACTCGATTTACACACCCACCCGCCCAGCTCCCCTCCCCAACCCCGACTCGTTCACACTCAGTTCTCGGGGGTTTCAGGGGGGTCAATCTCGCAAGAAATTACAACGAAGAAATTCCGAATAAATATCTTTACCTCCCGCTTACAGTTGTGTTGTCTGTTCTCATTTGTAGTTAAACTGGTTTTGTTGAAGACAGCGCGTACCGGCTCTAGAGGCCTTTTCGACAGTCGGGCCGATTAGTATTCACCGCTCTCTGGTTGATCGATCAAATCGAATAAAATGAAATGAAACCCTAAACCCTACACCCTGGCTGTATGAATTGAGTTCCATGGTTTATTCTTTTCGCGCAGGAAGAAGAGACCGCATGGCGGGAGTCGTACGTAGCTTTTGTTGAGACGAATCTTCACAGGGATTGTGGTATGCAGGCTCGACTGCAGTCCATTTAGTTGCCCATGTATGTAGTAGAGGGCTGGGCTGGGACGAGTGTGGCTGTCGCGTAGCCATATGTCGTGACGCCATCGACCAACGCACGAGTCGTTTTGACGAGGGGCAAACTCGTAAACCATTTCACCAGCTGAATCGTAACATTGTAACATCGTACCTTTTTGACATTTTTGTCCTGAGAGGATATCTTGAATACAATTCTTCTTCTTCTTCCCCCATTCGCAATCTTAGCAATGTGACTTTCCGCTGCGACTCCAAACGGCGACGTGGGTGGTTCCGCATTGCGCACTGCGAGTGTGTGATTGTGCTGCGACCTTCGTATCGCACACTGTCTGCGCTGGCCGTGTCCCTTGCCATCTTTATTTCAGCTTCATGGGAAGCATTGGGGGAGTGATCGCCTCATCATGCCCTGTATTGGTGAAATTACGTGATTTTGCTGTCTTGATCTTGTGAATATATCGGATTTTGATTTGGGTACCACATTTGCAAGTTGACATCCGATAACTTTCTATCCGAATTAATTGGTTGTTATTTGAACAAAGTTGAATGAAATCATTTTACGTAATCAACATTGTTTGGGAGAAAGCGAAACATTTTGGTGCCCGAAGTGTTCATGCTCTACTTGTTATGCGCTACATGTATGGGTCCAAAACGGAGGTGCACGTGTTTTCCGCCACCAGCTCCAACGCATGCCTTCCGCCATGGATCCGTCCACACCACCCTCGCCGCCATATACGCTTGAGATGTGGGTCCCGCTCAACGAGTAAGAGAATATAGTCGAGGGGTATCTAGTACGGAAAAGTGATATCGATCGAGCCAAGCGGAAGCTTGTGTCGCCGGTGAATACATTTATTATTGATAATGAACGCCCTGTGTATATTATGGCTTTCCCTATAGTTGTTGACCAAGCGAATCACCACTGTCGGCTCACCCTACCTAGCCCCCTAACGTGCTTGGCTTAGCACACTTGCATGGTGTACCAACGCCCACTATGGGAGATGGGGGTGAGTGCCGGTGGGCTGCGAGTGTACCCCCGCCGGCGGGCGCCATGGGTGATTACTTTCATGAACTGTTGATAGCATTCGTTTTCGTGTTCAAAACGATCCTCCGTACATGGCTAATTGAAATTGAAATTGTTTACAACATGTACCGTATGCGCTGGTTTTACACCAAAAGCCGTGTGCACATGGCTATTTATGGCGGCGGCGATCATCAAAATTAGGGGGGAGGGGGGGTGGGGTGGGGGGGGGGGGGGGGGGGGGGGGGCGGGGAGAGGCCTTCGAAACCTCCTCGCTCAGGTCGTCGACGGTCCCGACTCGATCCGCGCACACCCTCGTCCGGGATACGTGTTTCTCTTGAAAAATGGAAATTGATTTATATTACGCTGAGTACCGATAAATCGGTTGTTGCCGGAGGGCGTACCCAATACTCCCATGTAGGTCGTAGGAATAGGGTTTCACGCCGGAAGGTCTCCTTGTCCATCCTCTCCGTCGGCATCAACAACATAATATAAACTATTCAAAGACAAATATGGTCTATCGCTACGATTACAAAATGAAAAATATTATGTGGCTATCTCCACGATGCGCGGCCCGCTCCCGCCGCTCGAGGGCGCTAATCATCCTAGCTGATTAGCATGTGCACGTCAAGCCAAGTCTACCCGACCTCCGCTCATGTGTGGCTTCGGTCGTGCCGGAGCTAGGGGGGGAAGGCAAACAAAACCCCCCTCGCTAAGGTAGTCGACGGTCCCTTCTCGATCCACGCACACTCTCGTCCGAGATATATAGGCGCCACTCCTCCCGTCGCAGAAATCCTCCTATAACACAGACTTCTCCACCCTTCATGGTAGGGGGAAGAAACCATAAATACAACTAGCTTCTGTCCGTCGCCCTCCCATTCGCGTCTCTCATGTCCCGGTCAGATGCCAACTATGTCCGGCACTAGCTGATCTTACAATATCGCACGTACCATCCCCTCGTGGTTTATGTTGGCTTGAAACCACCCATACGGGCGATGTGCTTTCACGATAATTCTAGCACACTGCCCGAGGTGCTTTTGTCGATGATGGGTACCGACGAGAGGAGAGGATGGGCGGGAAAGTAAGATCGGGGCTCCGACCTCTAAGGTGCCGGGTACGGACGCTTTATCCAAAACCCCACGCCCGGGTCATTCCCGGCGGCGGCGGATCCATAATCTCAAACCCGTATGTACCAAGCATGGTATGGCTACGGGGTTATCAACGCCCACCACGGGGAGGTGAGCTACTTGCCGGCGGGCCTTTGAGCGCACCGTAGCCCCTCCGGGGCCATCATTATCGTCATCATTATCGTCATCAAGAGGCCGCCTATATACGGATTATGTCATTGAGACAACGTTGAGCACACTGCATGGGGCATCCTATCGATGATTGGGAACCGACTATGGGAGGAGTTGGTCGAAGTCGCGGATGGAGGTAAAAAGTTTTGGGTACAAAAAATTAGCTGAGAATCCCTCCGTACGGGGTTTTCTGGCGGCGGTCGATCTCGTGGACCTTCGCCGCTTGACCGTGTTGCTCCTCCGGCTGCGACCCTCCTCCGGCCTCCGTAACGTCGCGCCCTTCCCCCAGGCAGGGGGGGCACGAGTCCCACATGGCTGATCAACGGCTAGCGAACGCCTTGCCATGGTGTGCAAGTTTGCATGCTAAGAGCTAATTGCTGACACACATATGTTCTTTCTTGTTGTTGCCACTGATGGTGGAAGTTCAAATGGAGAGAGATAAAGGATGTTTGATTGTTTAGTGTTTATTAACAATAGAATATAATTGACAAAAGATAGATCAAAATGTTGTGTAACCTCTCTTCACTGCCCTAGTGCCTCGGGGATATGTGTATGATATGATTTATCATACATCGGCCTGTATGATTACGCGTTTTCATAATCAGTACTTTTTCTGTTAAATACCGCTATGTACAGTCAGTGAATATCTAAAGTAGCGGCAGACACGCCTAAGCTCAGTATCGTCTGCACCACCGACTTCGGCTACGGATCGAGCGACCATCCCTATCATAAGGTATGGTGCACCACGCCCGCTGAATATTGGGGAAGGGAAGGGTTCAAGATACTAGAGGTGCGGCCGTGGGGCGTATTTATTCCGTGCGGACCCGCCTTATGTCACCAAAAGCTAGGAGGTCGAGTAGCATTTGGTGTCCGTAGCCAATCGCTGTCGTGCCGTGAGCGGGGCACTAATTGCAAAGTCCCGCACTCAACGCACAGAAAGGAAGTACTCTGCAAGGTACCCTCGTCGAGGTTGCACTGGAGGTAGCAGATTCGTTTGTTGTGACCGTTTTCGGAGCGTTCATTGTTGTTTAGGGTGTGGACGCGTTCTTCTTGGGATCTTTCGGTTCGGCCGAATAACGGTCCGGATAGTAATCACATGTACCGACGTTGGGTTGACACAACGTGATCTTGTAACACGTTGGAGACCAACTTCTGGTATGCAATCTGAAAAGGTTCCTAAGTAGTTCGGGTCGAATAGGGCTGGGTTGTTTGAATGTGAAACTTTATAAGCTCCAACAGTAGGTGACGCATATGTTGTAGTCGTCGAGCACGAACATGTATTAAGCTACCTCCATCGCATCAGTTGTCACTAACGCTACCTATCCACGGATTTTCTTCGAAACAGACACACAACACTGTTGAGATATAGCATAGGTATCGATATAGCATGGCACCTCAAAGTTAGAGATAGGGGTTGACGTAGTGCACGCCAAGGCCGCCAGGCCTCCTGAGCTTTTATAGTGGACGTAACACAACATAACTCTTATGCGCCGTTTGCACTTGCCTGTTGTCACTAATTTTACTGTTGTCACTTATCATGTTGTCACTTGTCCGCCTGTTGACACTAGTTTTAAAGTGATCCATTGCAGTGCTAAGGTAAACCATGGTCTTTGCTTCTGGTGTAGATTTCTGATGGAAGGAAGGCCTTGGGAAAGAGGTTGTGCGTACTTCACGATTTCGGTGAAGTAGCTCTTTATTTTGCGAGGGGCCACATCGAGGGATGTGCAGTAAGAAGGTAAGTGCCTATTCCACATTCAATAGAAACTAAGTGATATTGACTTTTCTCAACTTCTTTTCCTTGAACACGCCCGAACCAAGCATTCCTTAACACAGTCATGCGTGCATCTCTCACGTCATTCGCCATTCGGTGCACACACCCTGTTGAGCTACATGTTTTCATCCATGCATGGCTTTTCCATTTGCACTTCTATAAATACCAAAAAGCATCATTCAATCTATCCCCGAGGGCTAGTATTAGGTGATGAAGAATGTTAGGCACGCAAGTCGGCGTGTATGTTCTCGTAGGAAAGCATGATACACAACTTCAAGATGTCTATTCGTCCGTTTGTCACATGTAGGCTCTCTCTTCCCCCCCCGCCCCCCCTCACCATTATATATAGAGCAGCACGCATTCCAATTAGGCATTATCGCCACAGTAATCATTCTCAACACCTCCCACATCGCTAATATGTTTGGGTTGCATACTGCAACGGTGACTTTGAGCACAGGTGGGAGCATCGCTACGTCAAGGAGATAGTCGTCTCGGGGATCCGATACGGTGTTTTTTGGAGCGTGGTCGCCCTCGTCATCGGAAGACCCGCCATAATGAGGCTCCATAACGAGGTCGTCGCTAGTGTTGTCGGGTATGATTTCTGCGTTTGTTGGCCGTGACATTAAGTTCGAACTACAGCTAGCGAAAGAACCCCACCACATAAGGTAGTTCGGTAGTGTGAGTTCGATAGTCCGCGGACCGGTATCACTCACTACCGACCCTCTGTAATAAATGGTACGAGTAACGCATCGTCCGTAAGTGCACATGGAATTTGCATAGCTAGTCGGGGGGGTTGAAAGGGCATTCGCACTGCAACGCACTTTCTGTTGATGATCTGTGTGGGTCTGGGAGTTGCATAGCCAGTTTTGTCTAGTTTAGCGTTAAAGTTGCGTGCGGGATCGTGTTCTAGCGGCATGTCGACGCAATTGGCCACCCAACATGGAAGCCGACGGACGCGCCGACCGTCCCATAGCTTTGGTTACGTTCTTGTCGTCACGCACAACCTTTCAAATGTTAAAGGGGGTATATGCGGGTAGAGAAAGATGCCTTTCGCGTCACGGTCGTTTTCGTGGTTGTGGTGATGTATGCCGACAAGCGATCAGACCAAATCAGCCGTTCGAACAGCTTCCGCCCCCTCCTGGGTTGTGAGCCGACGGAGTTAAGCTAAGGACACTCTGGGGTACACGCTCCTGAAGTTTGACAAAGTACTAACTTTTCCTCGCGTGGGGGTGACCAGTTTTTTACGAGACTCTTGTGTATGATTAGTCATACAAATGTAGTACTTATCATACACATATCCCCGAGGCACTAGGCTTAAGTAAGTCCAGTCTAGCTAGCTTGCACATATTCTCGCGTGTTCCTCGTGCAAGGCGCTAGGGCCATCGCAAAGGTTTGAAGCAGACTAGCGAAGCGGCACGTCTTTTTCGGGAAATCATACCAACGCTTCATGCTGCTAGTTAACCCGCCAGTTTACTATGCATATATGTACGTACCGGGAGATGATGGTAGTACAATACATGGCCGTGTCCTCGAGCTAAATTGCAATGGCGATGTAACCGTGTACTCCGTCCCTTCATGAAAAAATACGGATCCAATTAGCGACCAATACTTGATTGTACGAATCATGGAATGTACTGTTACATAACAGTACTCGTCACAATGGTGATCCTTTCCGGCTGTCCGCCGCCAGCTCCAACGCCCGCGACCTGCATAGATCTGTCCGTACCCTCCTCGCCGCCACACAACTAGTTGAGCTATCGAGAAATATACACGTTCCGCTACGTGAGCGGGTGAGTATTAAGGGAGTATCCAACCTTGAAAAGCAATGCCGGACCAGCCGAGTGGGAGATCTTGGCGCTAGTTTATATGTATAATTTTAAAAAGCCCTCAGTACATAGTTGTCTCGCGGCAACTTATGCTCATGCAGATCGCAGCTTCCGGTTGACCTCGCCTAGCCCCCTAGCTAAGTACCGTGCCATGCATGGCACGGCAATAGGGTCACCATCGCCCACCACGAGGAGGTGGGGGTGAGTGCCGGCGGGCCTGCAAGCGCACCCCCCTCCGGGGCCGCCGCCACTCTGCCGCCGGCGAGCGCTATGGTGCTGGATGTTAGTCTGCTATGCTGATATATCTGCGAAAGCGAAGCGAGCATCCGTGTGATTATCATATGGCCTCCACTGTTTTTTTTGTAAGAATTTCATGAGTTATTATATATGGAATGCAAAGGCATCGGTACGGGTACCATTACGAAGATTAATACGGTGCAATTTCAGCCATCAGCGCAGAACAATAAATGACATCTTTACTACTACTGTGTACGGGGTACGCTACCTGTATATACTGATTTTTGCTATGCAATCCTGGGCGATTCTTTCAGCGCCTCATAAAGCAACTAAACATTTCACATAAGAAAAAGCAGTGGATCAGCCTGACAAAACGGCGGATACCGTGTAATATACAGATATAAGGTAATCTACAGATCCTTAGTCTTGACTCATCAGCCTGCAGGCCTCGATGACATAACTCTTAATTCTCGAGGATTCTTAATTCTTATTCATGTCAGCATCACCTATAGGGCTTAAACAGTACATGTACCCGTACGTGAAATTGACGACCAATATTATAAAGGCGATAACCATCGACGCCGCGGACCATCAAACTATCAAGGACGGACCAGCTGCCGAGAAAAACGCCCAAACCTGTCCGCGACAATTCAATCTGTTAGACAGAAACAGAAAGAGCCCCCTGGCGGTCGCGGCTGGAGGCACACAGAGATCTGAAAAGACAGCAACAAGATGATCTTGCGCAACACAGGTGAGGAGTCGTTTGGATGGGGGTGGGGCTGGGCCATAGTCGCTCTAAATTGACTCGTAAAGTTAACTCGGAAGTTGAAGGCGGTTTGTTGCATCAGGCGGTTAGCCAGGCGCCGAACCAGTGATGGGATTCGTGGCACACCTCGACGCAAGGAAAATAGGTCGCATACTCGTTACTCACATAGTCCATGTCGCTGAAGGCGGCAGGCATCTACACTGGCCAGTAGAGAGCTCCACACGTCTCATCTCCGTTCGGAAAGCGGTGATGGCATCTTTAGAATAGATAATATTTCGCTCAGTTAGTATGTAAGACCTGAATATCTTGCCGCTACTGTTCTGGTTTCCCATCCACTGCCGACCGCCTGGAGTCCAACTATTTGTGTCGCTACCACACTCTGACTGCAAGCAATATACAGACGCAAACATGAACACACCCAGCCAGATCCAATGCAAGGCAGAAATATCTAGGTGAAGTGCGGTATTGGAAAGGGGGCTTATCAATATAAGCGAGAGCGGGGCGTCACAACTAACACAACCTCCATGTTAATCACCACGCGGGGCGTCTTATCGGTTTATTTGGACAGCCTGCCGCTGCAGGCTGTTCCAGATACCCTCATCTACGCGACATCAGCTTGACATTGCTGAGGAATGTATAGGTACTAAATGCAAGCGTCGTAACTTAGGCCCATCGCTTGTCGAGCAGAAGAGGGCGATAACGCGTCAGGGCGCGATACTCGCTCTCGGGGCGGCGCTCGTGATGGTGACGCTCCAGGTGCCCTTCGCGGCGGCAGCGCCGGAACAGGTGCACCTCTCAGTCACGGAGCGGCCAGACGAAATGGTGGTGTGGTGGATCACTGAAGATGAGCCACCCCGATCTGAAGTACGGTACGGCACCGATGAGCGGCAGCTTGACAAACTAGCGACGAGCAGCAGCGTGGAGCGGTACCGGTACAAGGGGACGCGTATGCGCGGCGGCTACACTTCGGGCTACATCAACGAGGTGGTGTTGAAGGACCTGGAGCTGGGCGACCTGCAGCAGACATACTTCTACAAGTGCGGCGACGACCGAAACGGCTGGTCCGAGGTATTCTCTTTCCGTACACGTCCCGAGCACCCAGACGCGCCCGTCACTTTCGTCGCCCACGGCGACCAGGACGCTGGGCAGGACGACACCTCACGGACCAAGGAGGTGCTGGAATACATGGTGCGCTACCACGAGCAGAGCCCTACCGATCTGTACCTCCACGTTGGCGACCATTCCTATGCGGACGGCAACCAGCACGAGTGGGACTACTACGGAAGGGTCATGCAGGAGTATGCGTCGCTGGTGCCAATTGTGGCGGCGGTTGGAAACCGTGAGTATCCCCACTGAACCCCCCAAACACGTACCTATGACGTCACTCGATCCACCGTCGCTCGCTCCCTCGCCTTTTTTTTGCCACTGACGAGCTTTGTGCCAAATTGTCTCCGTTGCAGATGAGCTGGAGAATCGTGAGTACTGCTGATAGATAGTACTGCTCAAATGCTCGCCCCCTGTCGAATTGGACAGAGCTGAGGGAGCTGAGCGCTGACTTTCGCTGGCCCTCTATAGCCCCCCACTTGAGTGTGTGACGTCGAACGCGATTGAGCATCACGAGACTTACGGTGTGATGGGCGGTGCTGCTTTGCCCAGGTAACACTTACGACCCGTGGCTACACCGCTGGCGTCATGGGGAGCGAGACAGCAACGAGTTTTGGTTCAGTTTTGACTACGGTCCCGTCCACTTTGTCATCCTCACCAGCGAGCACGAGGTACGCCGGCAGTGGGACTGGCTGGAGGACGACCTGGAGAGGGCCGAACGGAACCGAGACCGCGTGCCTTGGATCGTTGTGCTTGCACACCATCCGATGTACAATGCGGGGCGGAAGAGCATGGGGCGCGATAACATCCGAAACGTGGAGAGCACGTTCCAGCGGCACAAGGTGTCGCTGTTCATCTGCGGACACTGTCACAACTACGAGCGCACCAAGCCCATGTTTCAGGAGGAGGTAATGGACCGTGGCGACGGACGCCTGAACAACCCCTACATTCAGCCACTCTTTCAGAATAGCAACAACGACGAGTGGGGCACCATCCACATGATCGTGGGTATGGGGGGACGGCGTGGTGACCTTTGCCCGCGCAAGGTAGGCCTGACGCACTGCTCTTTATTTGCACAGTTATTGTCAAATCGGACGTCATTTTGGACGTCCTTTGTGCTCTTTTGTAGACTGAAACGGCGCTGCCTTCCGGGTAAGCGCAGAAATGGACCCACGGTAGGCCGCAGGGAGGCAGAGGCTCGGCGTTCTTCACAGTGGACCGCTCGCAGCTGGTGTGGCGCTACCTCGACTACCAGTGGGTTCCCTGAAGTCCCCTTATCAGCAAACCACAACGGCTCGAACAAACTTATCGTCTGATTATAGTGTCTTTCTCGCAATACAAGTACAAATACTGCTTCTCCCTCTCGTCATATCAGCTCACGCTAGCTCGTATTCCGCATCTCGCTCGGCTGCTGATTCCCGTGGCGTTGATTGCTGTAGGGGTCGTACCCGCGACGAGTTCCGTATCTGCAGCCAGCCTCGCTGCGCGGGGGCGCCACCAGTGCCTGGAGTGGTTGCACTGCGTGGCTCCTTCAACAGTAAGTTTGCGTTCGACGGCCCCGTCGAGCGGAAAGACGACCCAGTCAAGCGGGCCGAACCCGAACCCGAGAAGGAAGAAGAGGATGTTGATGACGACCCGCAGGCTAGCGCTGTAGAGGTACGGCCACAGCCTGGACAGAGTTTTACGAACACAAGTGACGGCGGTGATGGACGGCAGTCCGACTTTAATTCAACCGAGGCCGGCCTCATCTATCTCGAAAACAACACACCTGTGCTGCGCGACATGGACAATTGCCCCACATCCATCGTCTCCATCAACCTTGGTCATGTGGACCCGAGCACCGGACAGGTGTCGGTTCAATCGGAGGACGAGGCGCCCGGGTGCTACACGGGTTGGTTGGAAGAGGACTTGCAGGCGGGCGACAACAGTAGCGCGCACTTTAAGAGCAGCGGCGCGGGGGAGGCTGAAATTTACAATCCTGCAACGATGGCTATGACGGAGCTGTTTTCTTCTGGAACGGGCATTGCTGCAGCTGCCGCCGTTGGCGTCGCCGTACTTCTCGGAATCGGGCTCGTTGCAACAGCGGTGGTGCTCATCCTTCGACGACGCCCCGCAAGGAACGACGGAGGTCGACATGATACAGACGGCAGCGCCTCCCCCTCTGACGGAGTTGTCCCGACGGAGGCTCATGAAGTGCGACAGGCACAGGGGTTTACGACCGTGGACCCCAGAGGCGGCTCCAACAGGAGCAGCTCCGGTAATTGCGAGTCGGGTTCCGACGTGTTTGTGTGTGAGGCAAGTGCGCCCAAGGATGCGGGTAGTTGCCTCCAGCCGGAGCTCGAAAGCAGCTTGGACGTCTCACAAGATGTCCACTCGTATCCTATCGTGCCGTCAGTGGAGCCCACCCCGCGGGACGCAGCATACCACTTCTACTCCCCTCGTGAAGCAGCTGACTGAGGCGCGCCGGAGTGGTGTACTCTGTACTGCAGTACATATGATGTCAAGAAGGCGAGCCCTGACTCCCCCACCGGGCAAAACAGTTCCGAAATCGAACCTCACCACAGTTCAGTAGCTCTAATGTGATCATGCCAGCTAGTCGAAAAACCCCGCAGCACTAGTGCTTGATGGTGGTAATATAAAGTCGTCGTTACAGGAGCCGCTGCTACGGAGCACTGCGGGGGGCTGTGAAAGGACAAGCAGGACCCCTAGGACCCTAGGGCTCCTTACAAAAAACCCTAAAAACTCGTGTAATATACTTTCTTCTTCAGCAGGTCGAATTCTCCGAAACTCCGAAAGACTTCCTGTGTGAACGTAAGTCGGCGAAGGCGCTGTGCTTACTCAGTCTTGAGCGTATTGCCCTCGGCATCGAGGAGGGCCCACCCGTCGGCCTGCAGCGCTTTGCCGGCGTTGGGGGCGCCTACGATAGCGAGAGCCGGGGTGGCGCCGGAGCCGGGCAACAGGTAGCGCTCCGCAGCGGCGCGCATCTTCTCCGCGGTGCAGGAAAGCAGGCGGTCGCGGAAAAGCTGCCGGGAATCGTCGGTCAGGCGGGAGGAAAACAGGGCGGCGCCACGGGAGGAGGGCGCCAGGGGGGCATCAAGGGATTTGAAGGCCCGCAGGTGCGCCTCCTCCAACTGAGAAAAACACAACAATATTTATTGCCATACATAAAATATGCTTGCCCGTACGGGTACAAAGAAAATGGTTGTATAAAATCAAGCACTCCATGAAAACAAATGGAGTGCTCATCTAGTTTTCCCTGTCCGTGCTCATCTAGTTTTTCTTGTAACCATGAAAACAAATGCAAAAATAAACCAAGTTACAATTAAGTCACAAGTAGCCGAATTGTTAATGCGACTTGGAAATGCGACCCTCACAATCGGAATTGTTAATCATCCAGATAGGTGTATCAGAAGACCTTATCATTGTTATAATCTGGATAACAGCAATGTTGACTGATATTCACAACGCAGTCACATTCATTAATCATATAAATACACATGTTTTGGTGATGTCGAGTACTCAGAAACATGTGAACACAACATAGAAACACACAGCCGTTTATTCGCTTGCCATGCCCTTGACCTCGTGACTCTTTTGAAACTCTTTGGTTTGTGCACAATGAATTGATTTCCTTTTGTCGTGCTTTGGATTCCGTACTCCTCTTGTCACTCTCTTGCCCTCTTTGTTTCCACTCCCATTTTCCCTGTCCGTGCTCATGTTGTTCTTATTGTAATCCATTTCTTTTGACACGCTTTCCTCGCTCGTTTTCCTTTTTTTCCCGTCCGCGTCTGGTAGATAAATCATCGATGCCCGTAATTCAATCAATAGAAGAACACATAATACAGTGTCGATATATACATACCCGTTCCGATATCCGTAAAATGATCGTCCGTGCAAATAGTAAAAAAATTTACAAGAAAAGGCAGATCGTCCGTGCAAATTAATTTGTCAATTACAAGATTGCACAAATAGATCACTATTATAAATAATGATCGATTGATTTGAAAATATATACTATTAAGTTCATCTCGATACCAACCACATAATAAACCGAACACGTTGATCGGCGTGGAGCGGAGGCCCACCTCGGCGGCGGTGATGTTCCCATCGGTGGCGGCCCACTCGGCTGCGCGAGTGAAGGTGGAGATGGTGGCAGCGGTGTTGGGGTCGCGGTAGGAGGAGAAGCCGAAGGAGGCGCCGAGAGGGGAAGCGGCCGCGCCGCCGCCGTACGCGCCGCCCTTCTCGCGAATTTCGCGGTGCAGGAAAGAGGTGCTCAGCGCGTTGGCGAGGAGGAACAACGGCGCGGCGTCCTCGTGGGCATAGGGGACGGTGGCGAAGGAGGCTGCGCAGTAGTTGGTCTGCGTAAAGAGCGGCAAGAGGCGGGTGTCAGGCTTTCAGACCCTAAAACGTACTCAAAACATCAATAATATGATAATTGACGAAATATCAACGTGTAAATAAATGGAATATACAAAGAAAGCAGCGATTGTTTTGAGTTTTTCAATTTAAAAAAATGCCATTTCGAGATATCGCTAAATGATTTTACGAATAAAACCAAATAAAAAGCACACCTCATAATCATCACAGAAATAAAATAAATGCACAAAGTCGTGCAGTGGAAAATCCTCATAATATTAGTTTGAATAATTGCAATAGAAAAGGAGGCGTGGATGAGCGCGACAGAGGCAATGTGATATGTTTGCTCACCTGGCTTGGAACGCCGATGAAGGCCTTGCAGGGCGCGGGGGAGAAGAGGGCGAGGGAGGACGCGATGGTGGCCTCGCCCGCCGCAGCGTCGGCAGCATCGGGGCGCAGGCCTCCGAGCCACTCATCGAGAGCGGCCTGCGCGTCCAAATCACACACGGTGGAACACGCAATGAAAGCGTTCGATGAAGAAATTCAGAAAACAATCTTAGTCTGCAAACATTTTCGCGACATTTCAACTGTCGCAGTATACAAAAGCGATGTGCACTAACAAAGAGCACCTCAGAAGAAGCGGACATGCAGAGGCTCTCATACAATCAGAACACGGAGAAACGCATGTGCCGTGGCATCACATCATACCAAAAATCAAACTGAGCCCCAGTTCAATTGGGGTCGTGTAGACACGCCCATTACACACACACACACACAGACCAGCAGCAGCCCCCGACAGGCACTATGTGTCTTAGGGCTTACATTCTTTTACGTTTCATATGGATTATGTGCAAAATGACAAGAGTCACGTCGCTTCTCAATGGCGTCGAATTGAGAAAATATAATCAGTTTTGTAACCACCATTCCCTACCACTGACTCCGACTCGATCCAAAGCCGACTCCGGTTGTCGCACAGTCGATCAATACCGACGGGCTTATGGACGTCAGACGTAATTTGGATGATGAAATTCAGAAAACAAAATCGGACTGCAATCACTTTTGCATTAAAAAAAAAGCTGAGACACACAACACAGTTGGCACTATCAAATAGTACCGCTGATGAGCCGCACATGTAAAAGGTTGTTTGGCAAGACATACGGATAAAAACGCATATGCGGTGTCGCCGCCTCACTCGCAGAATACGCGAGTAACGTTGCAATAGGCATTGCGCACACCCACCCATGTATAATATATACTTAGGCGAGTTTCCTTCCGATTTCCATATTCCGGAATACGACTTGCACAATTCATATGGGATGATATCGCTTCTCGACGGCGTGGGGTTGAGAATGTCAAGACAGTTTTCTACCAATAACTATCGATCAATTTACTCCGAACCGACTCTCCTTTCAAGCCAAGGGATTGCACGACATGATTACTTTGACTCGGTAACCCGAGTGACCTGCGAAAAAAATTGGCAATTGCAGGTAGAAATTGGTTTTGGGGGGATCAGCCCTCGAATTAAATATGTTACTTTCCGGGAAACCCCTCTTACCTGAGCGGCGGTGGATGGTGCGCCAGGTTGGCAGGCCAGGCGGCAGCGCATCACTCGCGGAGCGCTCAACACGTGCGCCGAAATCTCCGACAGTGCGGCCTCCACCTCCGCCACGCCGGCCTCCGCCTCGCGCGCCAGCCGCTGCAGCAGCGCTACGTGCGGCAGACCGCCTGTGCGGTTGTCAAGGTCTCCCAAGGCCTGCACAACACAAAAGAACAGAACAGAACATAACTCCAAATGAACTAGTGGCTTTCCATGAAACCCAAAGCAAAGCCAAACCGAAACAAAACAATGAAAGACCTAAACCAAACCCTGAACCATACACCACCAAAAAATGCAACACTCACTCCCGTGCAATTTTTTGGATTGGCAGTAAACAAATGTTTTTGGGAGTGTGGGACTTTCTAAGGTTTTCTAGGATTTCACATAGCGACAATTTGCTTAATAAAGAAGGGGCAAACACGAAACTCAAAACCATCGACCTCAAAGTACTTGCACTACACATTTTGGGGCCTCGCGATGGGTGACTAGTAATAATCATTGTAAGAATCTAATTACAAATTGTGGACAGTCGAAGACATCGGAAAAGGCTTAGACATGAAATTACTATTGAATGAACCCCACCACAAACCTGTAAACTCAGCGCGTCACAGAAAGGTGGCGCGTGGAAGCTAACAAGACAATTTTGTTATAAAATTGCGACAAACACGTCTAATGTGCTGTGGATGTTGATAGGTTGACAAGACTGTGAGGGTAATAAGGCAGATTGAGGGTTGCGTCACCTGAATAGACGCCGCCGCGGCTCCTTTCGCGTAAGTGAGGCCGCTGGGGCCGAGCTGGGCGCCGGCAGAGGCAGCGCGGCGGGTGAGCAAGAGGCCGAGACGCTCCGACTCACCCGCCCACCGCGCGCCAGCAACCACCTCACCCAGCAGCTCAAACATGGCGGGCACGTTGCGGTCCAGAGCGTGCGCAGACAGCGAGAGCGCGACCTGCATCCAACAGTGATCGTCATTCAGTTATCATCGGCAGGTTGATTTGATGTCAGGTTGCTAAATGAATGTGCATCCTATGTTGACAAAATATTTATCCCCCCCCGTTGCAATCTAAGGCCGCAGACAAGCACGTCGTGTGTGCGTGTGCGTGTGCGTGTGTGTGTGTGTGTGTGTGTGTGTGTGTCTGCGTGCGTGCGTTTATGTTAGTGTGGGTGTGTACGTTTATGTATGTATGTGCGCGTGTGTGTGTGCGTTTATGTATGTATATGCGTGCGTGTGTGTGTGTGTGTGTGTCTGCGTGCGTGCGTGCGTGTGTCTATGTGTGTGCGTGTTTGAGTGTGTGCATGCGTATGTGTGTGTGTGTGTGACAGTGTGTGTGTGTGTGGCCATAAGGATAATTATATCTTTGAGTTATATCGAGAGACATGTAGCGACTATGTCAACTGAACACGGGCATGAGGCAGTGTCGTTGTTGTTAATATCCCTCATCTACAACGTTGTCTCTCTTCATGGCAGCAGCCAAAATAAATCCACTAGTCAAACGATTTTCAAACACACAAACTCAATTACCATGGCAATCGAACACCTGTACAACTTAAGAATCTCGCAAAGTCAGGAAATATATTGCGAGCGCGCGCGCGCGTGTGTGTGTGTGTGTTTGTGTGTGTGTGTGTGCGAGGCTATGTGCGTGTGCGTTTACGTGAAACACTGGGGAGCCTCACCTCTGGAGGGGAGACGCCATCGATGGAGGGCGTAGTGGTCACCGAGGCCCCTATGCCGCCCGTGGATGTCTTCTCCGCCTGCGCGAATGCTTTGTAGTCGCGCACCTCGGTGCCCAACTCGGTCAGAAAATCAGCAAAGAGGTCGAGGTAGGGGACGAGGCGGTCGGGAAGGCCGCCGAGGTCCATCAGCACTGTGGCGTACGTGATCCCGTTGGTGGGCTGCTCGTCCAGTTGCAGTGGCACTCCCCCGCGAGCGCTCCCCTCCTGACTGCCCCACCGCTTGATCTCCCGTGGCACCGCCTGACACACAAACATGAAATGCCGCATAAAAACCACGCAAACAATGCGAGGGTGGAAGGGTAAATGCAGATTGCTGTCCAATCTCGGTAGACACTGGACCAGCCCCAATTACATCAAAAAACGTCCGACCCAAAAAATCCAACTCAAATGTAAATCGCACATGTAATGGTTTAGTAAAACAGTACAATCGTCAACATCCAAAATACAACCACATAGATGAAAATGATACGGCTATGCTTGGTACAAGGCATTACACAAACTTATGTTGCGCATGACACCCAAACTCCTGGCTGTGCTGGCTTGGCCTCACCCTCATGAAAGCACCTTGGAGAACAAACAACATTACACCCAAGCGCAATATATAGCTTACATGCCACACAGCCACGTCAGTGGTCTGGATGCCAATTTGTAGAGGGCCTCTCGGCTGACAAGACATAAGAAGAGGGCATCCGCCCACTATGCAAAGTGATGGCAAGATACTCTAATCCGATATGCGTCGTGCAAACTATACATGCAAGAACATGGGGCCAGCGAGTGGACAAATGTTGGCAGCTAAGGCACATATCAAATTGTCAGCAAGAGCGTGACTTTTCTACTGTAGTGTAGGAATTTAACCTTGCCAGGAATTCACTGTTTCTCCGGTGTCAATCAACTACCAAGTATCAGTTAGTGTGTATGATCTACGATGATGGAGAACATGAGGAAACTGTTGCAAGGGGACGACGGGATAGGTGTGTGAGAGAAAAAGAGAAGGGGGGGGGGGGGGGGGGGGGGGGGGGGGGGGCACCTCAGAGACAACGAGGCTGGGCAGCACACTCGGGTCCTGCACGGAGTCCTGAGACGCACGCAGTGCGGACGCCTCATCCACAATAGCGACCTTTTGCTCCTCACTCAGCGCCGCCGCGATGGCAGCCACATGCTCCTGCCGAAGCAGAAAATTCCAATCGTCACCAGAATGTTGATACTGTATTTAAACAATATAAACGGCGTGGAGTATGTGAAAAAATATTCCACCAAACACACACACACACACACACACACACCCATAGACACAAACGCCTGTATGTATCATTCAAACCGTCAACGCAGATCTATTTCTCATGAAATCCCACACAAGCAAGAAAAACACGAAATCTTTTCCATTTAACACCAAATATGTACCAAAATGAATAGTCACTCTAGTTGACTCTTAGACAAAAGACTCCTTTGATATCAAGAGCCGTCCATCAAGTGATATCCCCAAGAAAAATCGCGATGGGATCAAGTCCTCACCTTCTCCGCCGCCTCGAGCTTGGCATCGTACTCCGCCTCGGGGCGCGCAACCACGGTCACACGGTGCGGGTTGTCCAGGAAGCGGCGGCGGATGAGGTTTTGCCAAAAGGTGTCGTCCGCATCGAGGGCCGCTTGCAGACGCGCCGCGAGCGAGGGGGTCCGCAGCGCGCGCAGCCCATCGCCACCGTGCACCCAGGTGCTCATCGCGCCAAACGCGACGCCCAGCCCAAACTGAGGGGTCACACGCGCGGCGCCAAGCTCCACCTGTCAAGCACACACACAGACGCACACAGACGTATTAGCATGCAGACAGTCGCACCATTTTTTCATAAATATGCAAAATTCAGAAATAGTGCAGAATGAGGAGTTTTCAGAGTGCATTGGCCAAAACTTCAGTGACACAGCACTCCAACCAAGGAACGGTTTCCAAACAAGTCCCAAACGATGCGCATGCGTGTGCAGCCTACATGTGGCGGAAATTGTGGGGACGCGCGTGTGGCATTGTCGTGTAAGTGTTGAGGATACATACACGCCTCGCCTAGTGACGGCCCAACGGCACGAGGCGGGAAGGAGCGAAGCATGCATGACACCAAGGCCTCTATATATGGACAGCCGATGCTCTAACTTTCAGTGTGGTTGGATTGGACCCATTTCAATCGTTTTACGGTGTTTCAGCAACTTAGTCTTCAAACAATTACTCAGACTTACTGTCTACACATCTACAGGGTGGAATGAACGAAACGACCTTCGTCACCTCACATACACAGGAAAATAGATTGGATGGGTATTTGCATTCACTTGAACAACACCTCCAAACACTTCGCTTCGATTCACAAGCTCCACCACCTATCACACGGAGCAACTCGACACCTCATATGCTGCGCTTCCGAAGTAAGCGCCTCAACCAAACACACCCAAAGGGTTCGCTAACCCTGAAACAGGAAGAGGAAAGAGGATGGGGAAAAGGACTGCAGGGCGCTACCATCTGTGGCAATTGATGAGTAGGAAATGGGTTGCGGTAGAAAATGGTGTGAAGGAGGGGGTTACCTGGTGCATGATGGCGTCCACACGCTCGCGGGGGAAGCCCTCTTCCGCCACCTTCTCCAGTGTCGCCTGCACCAGCCCCGCGACGGCATCCACATCCTCCTCCGCGACGCCCTTCAGCCCCACCGCGAACGAGGTTTCGCGCCGGCTGCCGCCGTAGCCGGTGCCCGGTGCAAAGCCTGACCCCAGGCCGGACTCCTGCAAGTCAAGAGCAACGTCGAAGTAAAATATTGAGAACAAAACAAGCAAAAAATCAAACAAACGAGCAATGAAGGAATGGAACGCATCTATAATAATCTACGCTCTATGCGACAGCAAAGCCTTTCATGAGCGGAGAGCGGGCTTCATAGTATTTCGTGGATGGACACTCAAACGGAACAAGCAGTTGTAGTCGAAATGGGAGAACAAGTGCAGAGCAAAGTCTTCCATCAGCGGAGAGCAGAAGGCTCGCGGGTTACATAGTATTTCGTGGATGGACACTAGAAGGAACACGCAGTTGTAGTCGAGGTATGATTGGCTATGGCACAAGACAAATGTGGTGACGGTGAAAGCCGCCATCAGTTGCGATATACTCTGTGAATGGGATAAGCTGAGTGGTCAGAATATGAACATGGCTTATTTCTCTCATGACAAGGCTCTGAATTATGAAAGCATCCGGACATGTTTAGGGCTATGATAGGGTGCACATATTGACTGTCAGGTTATCAGCCACGAATGCAACACAACCCTGGAAAAGTTGATAACAGCACAAAGCGAAGGGGCACTCAATGACAAAAAGTGAATATATTCAAAAAAACTGCGAACATGAAAAGCCCTGGGATGGATTGGCGCAAAGTGCCATTGGATCTGAAGTGGAGGGCTTTACCAGTAGGCTGTCATTGAAGTAGGCCTGCGGGCCGCTGAGCAGCAGGTCGGCAGCGACGGTGAGCGCGAAGGAGTCGAGCTCGGCGTTGGGGTCCTTGATCTGGTTCACCAACAGGTAGGCCACGCTCACGACGCACTGCTTGGCGGGGTTGGGCACCACCGCCTCCGCAGGCACCGTCACCTGCACACCACGCCACGCAACAGTTGACGCACTCCATCACTCACCATCACATGAAGCGAGGACGCATGCCCCCATTTCCGCCAGAAAAGGTTTGAGCGACAAAGGAAACACCATGACGCAATGCTGGCAGCTATGATGTGTTATGGCATTGGAGTTCAAATGACGTATGGTTGGCGGGGCTTGCATGTTCATAGTCAGTTAGTAGAAGTGGGTGTTTTGTAAGCAAGCAACTGTCATGCCAAACGCGCCCTCTCTCACTGCCACGCACCTCGACCCTCTTTGGCTCCTTCAGCCGGATCTCGTCCTGGACCTCCAGCGAGCTGACGTCCAGGGCGTCAAAGCGGCCCAGCGCCAGCTCCTGAAGCGGTGACACGGGGGGCGTGAGGCGCGCAACCAGGGCATTTCAAGAACAGACAACGATTCCTTTCCTGAAAGACCTAATAATACGCAAAACCCTCTCACTATGGCAATTCTACCAATGTACCCGATTCCCAAAAAACAGGCGACCAACACACTTCCTAAAGGCAAAAATGGAAGCACCCATTTAATCAACGACAGCGCCATGAACCCACAATGCACATATGTTACTATAATACATGGAACGGTTTCAAACCCTACATAAAACCCCGAAAGATACCCTAATTCCACACACACACACACACACACACACACACACACACACACACACACACACACACACACACACACACACTGTCTCACACATACACACACATGTACCTCAGCATCAGCGCACCAAGTATCAACTTACCAGCTGAACTTCAAAACCATTGTCGCCAATGAACCCTAACAAAACCTACAACAGCAAATCAGAACCTCACTTGCCAACCATATCAATGTTTTACGGAGGACACCCACCTCTGCCTTGGCCAGCGTCGGCTCCAGCGGGAGGTCGCCGTAGGTGACGAAGCGCGCGTTGGAGGGGTGGTAGTGCGTGGCGTGGAAGGCGCGGAGCTGCTCCCAGGTGAGCTCGGGGATGGCGGCGGGCTCGCCGCCGCTGTTGTGGTGGTAAGTGGAGGCGGGGAAGAGGGCGGCGCCGAGCTCGCGCCCAAAGCGCGCCGACTGGCTGCCCATGGCGCCCTTCATCTCGTTGAACACCACGCCTTTGATCATCAGCTCTGAGGTGGAGTCGGAGAGCTCCTTGAACTCCAGGCGATGCCCCTCCTGTGCGCCAGCAACAGGGGGGGGGGGTGAAATGACAACCACGGGAATGAAGAAACTGAGAAAACAAGCGAACGCCAAAACAAACAGCAGATTGAAAATGCAGACGGGAGAACGAATTACAACACGAAAAAAAGGCACATGGAATCAGATGTTGGGGCAAACATATGTGCAAACGGATGGTACCCAAAAACATCCAACAAACACTCAAACAAACAAACAAACAAACAGACACAAATACAGGAAACCGACAATGTAGATGAGAAAACGAACAAACAAACCAAAATGAAAGATAAAAACATATGAGTGCACAAAGAAATGCGTAAATGGATAGACAAAATCTAAACAGGTTAATCCGGCAGATGAAGTCGCGTCGTAGGGTGGGGGGTGCGTAAAACCTGCAGAAAGTCAAACAAGTAAACAAGCAACCAATCAAACAGACAGACAGACACCAAAGCGTCAATGTGCACGAGAGAACGAATAAACAAACGAACAAAATGACAAAATGAACAAGGACGAATGGAAAAATAAGTGCGCAGAGGCACAAATACATAAAAGAAAACAAAATAAATCAAAAGCAAAACAAAGCAAAGGTAAAAGAAGACGAAACATACATCAAGCAAGTAAGCATGAAAATCGAATGAGCGATTTCTTAGAGTCCGCGAGGGGAAGTTGCAGCGTAGGGTGGGAGGTGGGAGTGCCTGCAGAAAGTCCTCGCGTGTGAGCTTAGGGAAGAAGGCGGCGTCCATGTACACGCCGAGCAGGTTGAAGTAGTCGGTGGCGTTGCAGGTGGCGAAGGGGTAGCAGGTGAAGTCGGCCGCGGTCATCGCGTTCATAAAGGTGGACAGCGAGCGGCGAAGCATGTTGAAAAAGGGGTCGCGGATGGGGTAGCGCTCGGAGCCGCACAGCGCGGTGTGCTCCAGGATGTGTGCCACACCGGTATCGTCGGTGGGTGTGGTGCGGAAGGCGACATTGAACACGTTGTTCTCCTCATCCGCGCCTACATGCAGCCACCGCGCGCCCGTCTTCCTGTGCACCTGAGCACACAGCAGCCGCATCACAGACCCATATCCATGTCTTCAATAATCCAGCTGAAACACAGCACCTGGCTATAAGCCCAGCGGGCATAGGGAAAAGTGCAATAACACAGTGCGTCGGTGAAGTATGCAATTTCAATGAATGGCTGAGAAACTCAGACCTAAATGTCATACAACGCTGGCAGCTTTGCTAAACCTAGAATGTCATGGCGCACGGTTGTGCATGCTGTGTTTTTTCCCCCTCTTGTCAGTTCATGCTGTGACACATCTAATGCTTGTCTATGTTTTCTGTAATAGCCAAACATATTTTCCATTGCATTGTCTGTGAGTAGCAAAGGCGAGTCGCACGCACCAGCTCAACCGCCGCCACGTTGTACTCAGGCACCTCCTCCACGCTCACCACCTCAAAGGCGCCCCCCGCCAGCGTCTGCCCCACTTTCAGCTCAGCCACCGCAGCCACGGGCGGCGCCGTCATGCCGGGGGCCTCCACCGTCGCTGCGTTCACAGACGCGCCCGCGCTGCAGGAGGAGCCACGCGCTGCGACAGTGGGGAGCGCATCAGCGAGGGAAGGAAATGGACGGGAGGGGTGGCCAGCACATTGGAAAGGCCTCCAGTGCGATCCATGCCATCTAGAATCGTGACCAAGAGCATGACGAACTGGAGCGGTGTCGTGGATATGAGTAAGCTAATATTGTATTATTTTTATTGTTTATTACTCGAGTTCGCACTCAAAGACTGCCTCGCCTCTGATACTCTCCCAGCCCAAGTAGTTTCGAAGGGCAAAAACTTCCGGCAGGGCGCAAGGCTTCTTTTGCGGTGTACTCGGTAAACTTCACTCGCTTTCGGCCCTAAGCCCAGTTCTCTCCTGCGACAGCTGCGGTTGCTCGGCGTATCGGTGCTAACGACTGTTTTCGCTCGACATCGCCAGCGCCCCGTAACTCCCACCAGAAACCACGCTAGCACGGCGACTCACCTCGCGTGCTGAACAGCATTGACCCCTCGCGAGCACCGGGGCGGGGAATTGCGGTGGGTGCGGTGGGTGCGGGTCCTGGCAGCGAGCGCCGGAGGCCTGACGATGTCGTTGGTAGCGGCATCGGTGAGGTTGACCAAGAGGACGCTGCCGGACGTATCCGTACAGCTCTCTGGCTCGCAACGAGAGCGGCCACTCGACGGCTCGCGCGTACGACTACCATGCTGTTGATTGGGTATTATGAACAGCGGTACGAGGGCGGGATTCTGCCTCGGGATGCACTGGGGACTTAGTTTGTTACGATAGAAACTGCACAGGAAAAACCCTGTTATGATTGGGTCGGTGTTGAGGGTTGCCCTCGATCTCGAGCGACGGATCGTCGGGTTGAACGCCACGTTGGCAGAGTGTCGCGAGCAGGCGAGGACGGCGTGGCGCGCGGTGGTGACATGTGAGGACCTTACTCGCTCAATGGCCGGCAGAAACCGGGCGTTGTGCGATAAATTCGTACTGTACGTACCATTGCTCATCGATGTATAGAAGACGAGAGACGAATGATCAGTAATAACTACTAGTAAAATGGATTTCAAGATGAACAACATGAGTACGGACAGAGAAAAAGGGAGGGGAAACAAATGGGCAAGAGTGACAAGAGGAACACGGAATCCAAAGTAAGCACGGCAAAAGGAAGGACTACATTCTGCACAAACCTAGCAGATCAAACTAAGGAAACTCCTAGGCAACGCCGAGAATGCAACACGTGGAGGCGACAAGCAGCGCCTCACGCGCCGGTGGAGAAAGCACGGGGACGCTTTCGGCCCATGGCGTGGGTGAAGAGCGCCGTGGCATGAGAAGGCATCACAGCCGAGGAAGAAGCGGCCTCCACACCGTCTGCGGCGGCGGACAAACCGCGCAAGACGTTGTTCGCGTGGGCAACATGGACGGCGAGAGAGACCTTTCGGCGCCACGAGGCCAACAACATGCCCACATGCATTCCTTTAAAGGCGGCTGCCTGCTTGGCCCGCTCCGTCAAGAAAGCCGTGGCGTGGCCGCCGAGAGTACCAAATTCCGTGACTGCAAAGGGAATGAAGCGGATGTCGGGCGACTCCTCCCCCCCTTCGAGTACTTCTCGAACTTGGTCTTCTCAGCACGGCGTAGAGCGACTTCGGGAGACGGGGGGCTAGAAACGCCGAACAAACCGGAAACCACGGGATCAAGAGCAAGCTTTGAGCCTCGGATGCCGTGATAGTGCAAGACACCCACATCCACGGGGAGGTCGTCGTTGATGTTGGGGAATTGAACTAGTACTACATCTACATGGTAAAGACACTTCAATAATCAATTTGAATGGGCAGATGTCGTCGCTATACATTGATATGAATACGAGCAAGCGAAAATATCTCTTCGAACTTATACAACTGTAATTACAATATATTTAAAAATTGTAATCATTGTGTTATGTGCCCGATCCTCTTTTTACTCTTGCCCTTTTGTCTCTCTCCCATCTTCCATGTCCGTGCTCATGTTGTTCTGTACACTTATGTAAGCACTTAAATTGTAATTACAAAGAAAGCAATGGAATCCACCAGCAAAGAAGTGAAGAGAGAAGAAGAGAGGCGCATAAACATGAACCCTCGGAGCATAGAGGCAGGCAACAAAAGTTGCGCCACCCTCCTAAAAGGCACCACGAAGATAGGAACCCAACGTGCCATGAAGAGCCATAGAAAGGCGTGATAAAACATACGACGCACATTCATCCCCAAGTAATCGACGGGCGGGAACATATGTAGATTGCTATAGATAATATGTATTCATTTCCCGGTGTCTTAGATGTTTCAAGTAATTTCATATACAAGATGAAATCACACGATACAAAAACAACAAAATAGTGAAGTTACTAATGGATGCGGACTAAGGTCCAAACACTTATCAACACTCGATAAATAACGAATCAATATACCTCCGAAAGTCATTGTCGAAGGTCCAAATATTAAATGCGAATGAATACCATCAGTCAAGTCGGACTCACATAGCACGGCATGTGAAGACGTGGTAATAGTGAGCAACATTTCACACATTTATAACTCGAATGTATGCATTTCAATCAGTGGACGGGCTTAGTGGACGGGGATGGAGTCGTGTAGTTGCGATGCAATCCCTATAGCAATACGCATCCGAGGAGTACTTTCGCAAACCAATATGGGAACCCGGCGCCCGCCGGCGGCGCTGTTAATCCATGTACACACGGAATGGCATGAAGGGGGATAGAACCGCCGCTTCCCGGAACGGAGGTGTACGCCTTATCCAAGTACCGCCAAAAGTCGGTACCCGATAGGAACATATTGTGTATATAAACCCATCGCATCGCATCGCGACTGAGCGGCGAACACCTATAGCGAGCACCTACAGGTGGAGGGCCAAGACTCCCCCGGAGTCTAGCGTACACATGTGTCCATTAGTAGCCCTACGGGGGGATATGTAAACAGGCGCAGCGGCGGCGGCCCCGGAGAGGGGTGCGCTCGCAGGCCCGTCGGCACCTACCTCTACCTCCACGCGGTGGGCGCTGGTAACCCCATAGCCGTGCCATGCCTGGCACGGTCGGGGGCTGAACGAGGTATCGACAGCTGCGATCCGCGGATCAGGAGCTGTCGGGAAGCCATGTACGGAGGGTTTTGGAAAAATATAATATCCGTACACCGGCACAGAGATCTCCCGCTCGGCCAGTCCGATATGTCTTTTCCGCGACTAAATACTCGCAGATACTCTCCCGACGATGGGGCGGGGGCGGCGTTTGCGAAATATTTTTTGGCGAAGAAGGGTACGGACGGATCAGCGGAGGGACGAGGGTGTTGGAGCTGGCGGCGGACAGCTGGGAAGCAGCGCCAGGGCACGGCGCTCGCTAGCAGTCGACAGCCCTGCGAGAGCCTTAAGTCTCCCCTGGGGGCGAGGCCTGATGCTACGCAGGACGGAGGTGGGTCGCAGCCGGAAGAGCGGCACGGTCTGGCGGCGGCGGTCATTAGGATCGCCCGCCGCCGGAAAAGCCCGGTACGGGGGGTTTTCGGGAAAGATTCCCGTACCCACCATCTTTTAAGGACCGGCAACTCGATCCATGTGCTCTTCCAACCCCTTCCCTAGTCGATACCCGGTTATCGATAGGCTGCCTCATGCAGTGTGCCTAGGGTTATCGTAACGGCACAGTGCTCATAAAGGCGCCCCCCTAACAACGTAAACCACCGGGGGAGGGTACGGACGGCCACAGCGCGATCAGATAGGTGTTGGAAACAGACGGGAAACGGACAGGGGACATGAGAAAATCTGGCTCGGGGGCAGGAGAGCCAGCCGGACACCGTTTGCAGCCTAGTTCTTTTCTCTTCTCAGCCCCCGAAGGAGGAGAGAAGACTCGGCTAGGTGGCGAGCTGCGTCGCGAGGAGCGGCTAATACCTCGGGCGGGGTTGAGCGCGGATCGAGGCGAGACCGACGACGACCTATGCGAGGGGGGGTTTCACCTGCCTTTCCCCCCTAGCTCTGGCACGACCGGAGTCGCACAGGAGCCGAGGTCAGGCATGTTCGCCTCGACCAGCTCAAGCTGAAGAGCCTTGCTGATCGGCGACCCCGTAGCGGTTGGAGCATGCCGCGTATCGTGGAGACTAGCGACATTTTATATTTCATGCATGTATGCAGACAGTACTTGTTTACGGATATGTTTTAGACGGTATCGTCACTGCCATTGGAGAGGTTGGGATTAGTGGTTCACGGTCTAGCCCCACGCTTCTAAGTCCATAGAAGGCGTAGCATAACTGCATAATGGGGGGCCAGAGACAGCAACCGGTTTTTACTGGTATTGTTGTGTTTAATTTCAAATTTCAAATTATGGGAACCCATAAGAGACCGGTAATATAAACGCGAGAAGCTCTCGACTATGACGTTGCTATAATCTTTCATAGCGGCTTAAAATAGTGAAGTGTTCTTTGCTTAAGGAGCGGAAAATTATTACCACTCAATAATGGCGGATGGAAAACCTTTAAAGAAACAAGTAGCTGGTCATATTTAGCTTCTCACAAAAGCATAACCACGTAGAATGGAAAGATTTTCGCCCCTCCAAGCCTAGGTGCAAAGGAGTGCATTGAAAATCTTCACAGCTATGAAAACATCGTACACAGTAAGCCACCGTGATCTGAACATTTTGAGCCTTGAACCTCTTGAGCCTCTTATCCCTACCTTGACTTCAAATTCAACCCCCTTGTGTCATCCCCTTGTGAGATGTTTCTGAGATGCCCATTGTTACGTCCATAATGAAATATGTAACTCTAGCGGTACTCCATTTTTTGGACATAAATTGTAATAATCTTTTGATATAGCACGGTAAGTACCAAAGGAAGCAAATGAAAAGGGGAATATACTAACGACACAACGATGACGTTAGGATATTAGGATATGAGTCCAAGAAAAAATTGTTGGAGATGGAAATAGAATGGTTACACGGGTAGTCGAGCTAGCCCCGCTAGGAGGACAAAGGAAGTGGAAATAGAGAGAGATGGCGGCCGGCAAGGCCCCGGCACAGCCGGCCGGCCGCCACAAACGGGGAAATAGATTACCGCTATTAGTAAAACACTATTGATTAGCTACCTTGGACATAAGCACTGTGTAATGCAATGCTAGTGCTGACACTCCCCCTCAAGGTAGCCGAGGTCTTATCGTCGCCCTTGGTTGTCTTCGAGGAAGGACTCATGGTGCTCGTAGGTGTTGTGCTGGTAGCGGTGACTCAAGCCGGGTAGGTGTCGCGACTAGCGCTCACAGGAACGGTGTGCTATCGGTGAGTTGCCGACAAAAAACCGGTCCAAATGTACTACGTAATGTACTAATCTGACATGTAGCGGGGAAAACCGTCTACGGGCGACTTAGTAGTTGTCGCATGAGAGCGACCGGCGAAGAAGGAGCAAAGCCAACAAGGTTGCCAATATCGTGTAGGCACTCAAAAGTAATAGTCGGGCACTATCACTAATTGACGTTTCCGGATTGAAAAGGCGTAAGAGATTGACCATCGATAGGAACGAAAGCCGGAACAACGTAGGATTCGACTTAACTCGTCTAGCATGTTCGACGCAGTCTCGACACATGCATCGACCTCAGCAGATGAGCGGAAATGGCTGCTGACACAATCAATACGTCTCTTTTTTGCGGCGTCCGTTCCGTTTGATTATGTCAGCAACTATTTGTGTGCAATTGCTATGGTCGAGGCATCTGTTGAGGCTGCGTCGAATATGCAAGACGATTGTTACGCTGTTCTTGCTTCCGTTTCTATTAATGGCTAGTCCCTTACGTCTTCTCAATCCGGAAACGTCAATTACAATAAGCCAGCGCACGACCTGCCTCAATTTGGTTTCATGGCGTCTTGGCAAACGGCCACATCCCACATATTTTCCGAACTACGACAGTCGCTAACATTACATGCAGCTTGTTTTTCGTAAAGCCGTCTTCTTCCACGCACGCGACATCGTTGCGAGAGAAGCCGCCATGGTTCACAAGAGGTATAAAGATCACCTGTGTCGTATTATTCCTATGTTATTGCCTTGATGCCAATAGGGAGCAGGAACGTCCCTACGTCGTGCTCGGAACTCCGCAATTGAACGGGGCCATATCATTCCAAGTATGCCATACCCATGTCGCTCATTCGCTATATGAAAATCAATTCGAAATATGATCGTTACAGTTCCTTCACTGGCTGGGTATTGGCTCATCATCGTAACGAACGCGGCTTAGCAATTTCCACGCATTCGCAGCGCGGTCGATGAAGGTTAATGGTTTTCTTCCCATGTCTTCCCGCCACAGAATATACTGCGGAAGGGGCACTCCGACAGCATCCAAACCTTCTATACTAAATACGACGACGCTCGAATCCTTAATAGGCAAGAGGAAGGCGAGACCACCAACAGCTGAGACGAAAATATAAAGAAGCGACAATTATTATGTCGTTTTGAACAGTGTCCGCTATATTTTCAGCGGCACAGCATGTCTACGATCGCGGCGACAGAGGCATTGCCTTGCCGTGGCTGACCAAGTCTAAGCCCGCCGGCTGCGCCGCCGCCGCCCACCCCGGCCCAAAGGCTGGCACCACGCCACCGCGTTGCGCTTGCACGGTCGTCGTACTCGGCCTAATAGTCGCGGCGGCACCGCCTGTAGCCCAGCGAGCGAATTGTGGTCCGCGTGTCACCCCGCCCATCACTGAGCTACGCCCATACTCGACACTACTCCGCCCAGCCTGCGAGGTAGCGGGGCGATGTGCTGTTGACCGCTTTCGTGCGCTCCCGGCGGGACGCTGTGAAACTCGCGCCGTCGTCGTCGTGGTGGATTCGGGACTGCCTCCGCCGACCAACGCAGCACGCATTGCGGAGTAGCTGTCGTAGCCGCCCATCCCGGAGCGCCGTATAGTCGAGCCTATCGGTGCCGTCGAATGCGGGGAAGACGAACCCAGCAGCGTAGACTCGCTCGCCTCCTTGTCGAACGCACTGCTGCGTTGTTTACTGCTGATGCGACTCAAAGCCGGCGCACTGGACTCCGCCAGCAACAGACTCTGTCGTAGGCTCGCCTCCACTTTCGCGCCGCTCGTGTGATGCAGCGCTCGTGTTGATGGCGCTCGCCCGCTCGTCTTTCGAGGTGAGAGAGCTGAGGAGGTACCCCAGCCCGTCGCAGGGACAGTGCGTTGCCGAGCAGCACTGCTCCTCGGTCGAGGACTGCTGACATGTGAGCTACGATGCAGCGCCGTCGCATTCGCTGACTCGGGCCGAGAAAAACTGTGATGGTTATTATGATTCGTCACCCCGCGCTGGTGACCTCTAGCGGACGGTGGCCCTACCCCCCGCGTCCCAGCAGCAACAGGTGATGATATCGGGGTGCTGGCCAGAGAGGAGGAAGTGCTTTCACGCCCAGACGATACAAAGGCTGTGGGTGTTGCTACTCCGACAGTTGGCCTGCTGCGATGGACGGCGGCGGAGTTTGGCACGACGTAGCTCGCTGAAAGGGTGACGCCGCTGCTGGCTGGACGTTCAGCGATGGGGTTCGTAGCGGGTGACGGGTCGGCCCATCGACCCTGCAACGACGACGAAGACGATGGCGAGTCTGGTGTTAATTTACTTTGGGTATGCCCGCCGAGCTCCGACCGCAGCGGAGACGCGACGCTCGACTGTCGACTAAACGCGCTGTCTTTATCCGACTCGTACCCCCTCGCCTCCTCCCGCCCCACCGCCTCCTCAAAGTCCGGGGTCCCAGTCACGCGGAGCTCCGCATCTACGGGCTTCTGCAGCCGGTCCTTTGAGAAGCGCCACTGCTGCTCCGTGCTGCCCTTCGTGGCCGCGGAGGTGACCATGTAGCTCCGCTCCGGCTGCAAAGCTCCCCTGCGATTGAGCCCCGCCGGCTGGCGACGGTGGAGCGAGCGAGCGAGTTGGTCACATTTATTGGGATATCACATAGCAACAAAATGAATAGTCAAAGAAACAAGTTGTATAAACGGTAAAGGATAAATACATGTTCAATTTCTAAAACATTTCAAACAATTAGGGAGAAAGTTTGCAGAATGTGACTTGGTCGCAGGATGAGTATGGGTATGTGATACAATGCTCTTCACTCGAGAAGACAATTAATTGAAAGAAAATGGTGTTTCAGACATTTTCCTCATAAAACTCATTATCGAAATACACTTAGAGCCCAAGTGGATAAACATTTCCGCCGGCAGCTTAAACACCCACGGCCATGTAATATGCCCACTACAAATAGTTGTCGCCCCAAAGGACAGCAGTTTTAGGGTTCATGTCTCGGGGCTAGCGCTATTACCAAATACTAGCCCAAGAAAGACAAAGGATGAGAACATTCTAAGGAGCGCGTGCAGGAAGTCAGACCTGAAAATCTTTTTCCGCACACGCCCATTATAAAACTAAATTGTCCGCCAAAACAATTAATAAGCGGATTAACATTAAAAACATATATGTATTAAATTAGTTTATTGCCGGACAAATTTGATGGGCAACTCCTGATACGATACAAAAAGGTAAATTATCTTACCAAAGAGGATTTCACTTGCATGAGGGGAGATCTTAATTGCGCCAATTTGAATTTTCCCAATTCCAATATTACATGGATATTTATCAATTTTCAAATGAAGCATTCATTAACTACGACAAGCTAACAAAGTGAAAGCACGCAAAAAAACGATACCAAAAAATTCCACCTCCATTCAACATAACCCATAATTCAAACGCGTTTCACACAATGCATTCACAAGACATATTAGCATATATGAGTGGGTACGCGACGGGGTTTACAGAAGGGATGGACCACCTGTGACTGCACGTCGGCCATACTGAGCTGCGGCTGCAGGCCGTGACTCGGTTGCCCGCGCTGAGGCACCGCTAGTGGCGTCCCTTCCCCGACAGCAGAGGCGTCCTTTGGCGGTGCCTCGGATGTCGGCAGCGGCACGTCGACTCCATTGTTGAGCCATCGGTGGCACAGCAGCTCGGTGGCAGACATACGACGGCCGGCCACCTTTGCGATACTACGCTTGACAAAGTCAGCAGCGTGTGGGTCCAGGTTGGCCGGAAACTCGGGCTCCATGTAAATGATGCGGCGCTCCGTCTCCTCCTCCGCAACCTTCTTCCCCTAAATTCCATTTTCACCAAACACTCGTCAGCCCGAGCATGATTTCTTTCACTAGGCAACCCATACCAACAACTATCATTTCCAACATGTCACAACAGATGTGAAAGCCCCCCCCCCCCCTAACACACACATATAAACGCTCAAACAGACACATACATACATACACTCACGCGCTCACAAACATACACTCACACACACACACACACACACACACACACACACACACACACACACACTCACACTCACACACACACACACACACACACATCCCCTTTCACTCTGCTATCGGTTGTGGCTACCACACAAATCATTACATCGACCACGTCGTCCTCATGTCATGCAAAATCCAAATCTTGGAGCCCTAAACTGTGCAACTATAATCAAACCCAATCCGCTTAAATTTCAAGCTACTGGAAGGTTAATCATTTTTAGAAGTGCGAGGGGCAGGAGAGGAGGAATGGCGGCCTCGCGCACCGTGTCAAAGGGCGCCCTGCCCGTGAGCAGCTCATACACGAGAATGCCGAGCGCCCAAATGTCAGCCCCCGTGCCGTACTGCAACATTGCATTCTCCTGTAACCCACCACACACACACACACACACAAATCAGCTTCCGACTCTTCTGCTAGCGAACATGCACCCACTCAACCACCTGGCACCATCCCATCTCGCCCTGACCGCTCACCTTGTTCTCCTCGGGACGTGATTTGGTGGGGCACACCACCACCTCTGGGGCCATGTACTGCAGCGTCCCCACAGCGCTGACTGGCCGCTCCACCGAAAAGTCGATGGAAAGACCAAAATCTGCGCATCAACAAGTCGGTGCAAATAAAGGTGAATCAAAACCTTTGGCGGTGAAGGGAGAGTTTAGAGGTGAGAGGCAAGCGGGGAGGCCAGGGCAGGGCACCAATGAGTTTAATGGAGTAATTGTTATCCACCAGAACAATATTCTCCGGCTTCATGTCCCGGTGCATGATTCCCTGTGTTAAGGAGGACCAATGTGAGAGCACGGACGGGGAAGAGGAAGAGAGGAGCAGGGGTAGAGTGTGATAAGAGGGAGGAGACACACCCGCTTGTGCAGGTAGTTTATCGCATCCAGGATTTGGGTGACAAATTTCACAATAGTCTGTTGCGGGTAAAACGTCTCCCGTTTGTTCATGTCATCCAGCAAGTCGCCCTGGCACACCATGGCCGACAAGTGGCTCAGTCTCCGCACTCCTGCACCGCTGAGTGTATCTGCGACGAGATGGGTTCTGAAAAGGTGAACATGAGCGGCGACGAAATGGGAGGAGAGCGGGGCAAAGAGACCCACGCGCTCGGCACTGAAAAGGCATGCCGAACCTTTGGAGCGGACTCCACCATGAGGTAAACGTGGTTTGCATCCTCAAAGGCTGCATACTGTTGAGACAGGGACACAGCGAATGAGACTTCAGTGGCAATATGAGCTGCGGGGCGGTTATCGCCAGTGATGTGTCGCATAATATGTGAGGCAATAGAGGGGGTGTATCCGGTGAGAGTATCTATTACGGGCGCACACCATAGTGATGATGTTCGGATGTGATAAGCTGCTGTGGATTTGGATCTCGCGCTCCACCTGCGAGCGCAGAAATTGGGTGAGACGGTTGACTCCGAGAATCGCATGTGGCTGCAGGTCGAATTGGAAGCAGATGAAGGGGTTGCGGGAGCGATTGGCATAGCTGCCGCTGTCGCTCCTGCTGCCCCTACGCTCACCTGCTTACGGTGCACTGCCGCCAGTCGGTTTTTGACGTAAACCTTGAGCACCAGGTCCTGTCCGCACCCCATACACTTTGCGCGGTAGATGACGGAGCGCTTCCCAACGAACAGCGTCTTGGTGATATCAAAGTCGCTCGGCTTCCTTAGAGTTGAAGAAATCAAACCAAGGAGGGGAAGAAGGTGTCAAGGCGTGACAGCATACGGTGGGTGAGTTTGTGGTGTTGTCATGGGAAATGCTATGTCTTGCATGGGCAATAAACGGACAGAGGTGGCGCTCACCAGCTGCGCCCCTTTGGGATCATCCCCTTTGGGCACGCATCCGCCACCACAATCGTCCGTGTCCACAGATCCTACGCAGCGAAGGCCATGCTATGACTACAAGGAGTTCTGGCTTCTGGCAATGATCACGCGCGAGCGTGCGTGTGTTTGTGTGTGAGAAACTGTGTGTGTGTGTGTGTGTGTGTGTGTGTGTGTGTGTGTAAGTCTTTGTATCAGTGTTTGAGTGTGCGTGTGTGCGTGTGTTTGTGTGTGTTTTGTTTGTGTGAGTCTCACTGTCGATTAGCGAGAGTATATATGCGGTGCGTGAGAGAGAGAGAGAGAGAGAGAGAGAGAGTTTGTGTGTGTGTGTGTGTGTGTGTGTGTAAGTCTTTGTATAAGTGTTTTACTGTGCGTGTGTGCGTGCGTTTGTGTGTGTTTTGTTTGTGTGAGTCTCACTGTCGATAAGTGAGAGTGTATATGCGGTGCGTGAGTGTGTGTGTGTGTGTGTGTGTGTGTGTGTGTGTGTGTGTGTGTGTGTGTGTGTCTTTCAGTGTACGCGCAAGTGTGTGTGTGTAAGATTGTATGTGTGTTCGAGAGCGTGTGTGTGTGTATTTGTGTGTGTGTGTATGTGTGTGTGTGTGTGTGTGTGTGTGTGTGTGTGTGTGTGTGTGTGTGTGTGTGTGCATGAATGCATTAGCCTGTCTGACTGTGTATACGCGCGTGAAGAGTGCATAAAATCTGTTTGCTCGTAGAATTTAACGATGCAACAGCATTCGGTTGTGCCATTCAAGGAATCATGGGAGCGACACTCACCTCGCCCAGCTTCCCCACCGCTGCCTTCGCCTTCCGTGAGCTTTGCCTAGACATCTGACGGGCAGTCATAGTATTCCCAAGTCCCAGTCCCTACTTCCCCCCTTCCTTCCCCCCTCCTTCCCGTCGCACCACAAAAAGCGCCCCCCGCTCTAAGCAACCGCTGTGCTACCCAAGGGCCGTCCTTTTGGTCACCCAAGCTACCCCACTCGTCAGCCCACGACCGGCGCCCAGTCTCCGGTCCAAGGGGCGGTACACAATCACCACCTGACGTTGAAAGCTATAACGTGGCACAGTTGGAGTGTAGCGACGTACGTTGGCTGTTCGCGGCATGCGCGCACTATCGCGCGCGGGCTCAGTCGGCCCGACACCGAGCCGCCTGACGTCTGACTTCCCTTACGACAACTGCAGCAGAAAGAGTGGTTAAACCACCCCCGTACGCTAAGAAAGCGCGGTCGGCGCTTCTTTTGCCTTGCGCTGGCGGTGAGGCCGAGGCACGGCGAGGGTGGGCCACGACACGGCCTTGAGAAGGGCGGGGGGTATCACTGCCGCCGCGCCGAACGCCGGAAGAAGCAGAGACCGGCGATTCCACTGACGACCGCCCGCAGTGGGGCTAAGGAAGGCTAGCAAATTAATTCACCGAGAGCTCACGAGCATCTGTACTCTGCTCTGTGGCTCGGACGGGGCCCGGCTCGATGACGGGATGAGGGACGGGAGGCAGTTGAGGAGCACGCGGGCCCGTTGGGCCAAAAGCCGGCATGCGGGGCCAGTGCGAGTAATTTGCTGCAAGTAATGAAACTTTAGTAAGTAAGCTGTAACATAACGTAATAACGACCCATAGTACTGTACAAGTGTACAGTGCCGATATTATGCTGATTCCGCACTGCTCGCCAGGATTCTTCCTGAGTTGAGTAATCAATTCCAAGAAGCACTTCTGGAACGTGGACAAGGGGAAAAGAGGGGGAACCAAGGGGGCAAGCGTGACAGGAGGGTCACGTAAGCGGATGGTAACAATATTGTCCAAATAAAGCAAATTAATATTAGCCGAGAGCACGGTTTGGCAAGAATGCCAATCAGCTAATGATATGGCCAAAAGTCAACCCGCATGAGAAGGTATGGGGGTCAACTAGCCAAGTAAGTAGGGTTGGGTGGGTGGATTTGCGACCGCCACATAGAGGTGGGCGCAAACGCATAGAGTATGAGGCGCGAGGGGGAGCTCCGCTATTTGAGGGAGCGGCCTAGCTAGTCTTGCTAGGGGGCGTCGTCTAGGTATTTGAGCGAAAGGCCGTTGGCCGTTGGCCATTGGTTGTTAAGCGGTACGCGCAGCGTGCCGGTTAAGTTGGAAACCTAATCGCTATGGTTTTTCGCGCGAAGGCACACCGTCAGAATAGGCCCGAACGCGGAGAGAGGCGTAGCGGCAAGCCGGAGAGCCGCGAAGGGGGGGTGCGGAGTGTGCACCACGAGGTGGGCGTCCGTCGAAGACGCTGAAAAGGAGGTGCGCGGTAGAGTGTCGACGCGGGGCGTTGAGTGCTCGAGTACCGCGGGGAGGTTTGAATAGGCTGGGTGAGGCGCTATGTCATGCTCGTGGAAGTACATTGTGGGCATGACTGCATATAGTGCGGAAGCGCCCACACGGGTGAAGAATAAGCAATGGTAGATATGCGACGATATGGGAGCCGGGAAAGCCAATCGTCCATCCGTGAGCGCGCCCATAAAGGTGTCTACGAGATATAGCAGGTTCCGCACCAGCAAGGGTGGCGTACTCGGGTGAGAAAAGATGGCGCATGAGGATGTGTAAAAGTAAGGGGCCGGCGGAGTGACCGCCTATGATGCAGCCCCGTGAGCGACCGCTTCTAGTGTTATCGGAACTAGGGAACGGGGAGAGTAAGACCATGTGTGGGGCCACGGGACTTGAGTAGGAGTAGCGCTCGCCGATGTTGTCGGCGTAGTGGTAGTGGACGGGCGGAGACATTTGTAGTCGGGGTCGGCGGGTGGCCGCTTCGTTTGGTGTGGGCGGATGCACGCGCCCAATCGGTATGTCTTGCATACCGAAAGGCGTAGGAGGCCCGGCGAGCCGGTAGGTGTGGTTGGCAGGCCTGCCGGATTTTCGAGGAAAGTATTGCGTGAGGGTGGCCCTCAAGGGTGAAAACGTAGCGAACTTGAGTGGCGTGGCCGACGTGGTCTTGTCGCGAGTCTTGGAGCTGCCCATCGGGAATCGAATCCGTGGGGGGGGGGGGACTAAAGGAGCGTGAGGTTGTCGTGGTCTTGTGTGGCCGGTGTGCGAAGCAGATCATCACGCAAGGTGGCTAACGCCGCGTGTTTTTCGGCCTCTATCTCGCGATCCGTAGTAGCGGAGGCTGTGATTCTGTGCAGGGTGGAGCTATGTCGTTCTTGTTGATTGGGGGCGTCAGTGCCGGGTGGTGAGTCGATGCTCGCCAAGTCTGAGGCTAAGGCGGCGGTAGTTGTGATGGGTGTGGCATCGAAGCGGGGCTCGAAGACGGTGCTTGGGAGGCGTTGCAGCTGGGTGAGCGTTGTCGACAATTGCACTCCAAGACGCATCGCAAGCCTTAGTTCAAAAGCGGCGCACGATGTCTGTGCTCCTTTCTCGGCGCGGGGCTGCACTTGAGGGGAAGCGACGATGGGAGGCCGAAAGGGAAGTATTGTCGGCCCCTGCAAGATGCCGCTTTTTGCCGTGAAGCGGAGGTGCGGCGAGGAGATCGCCCGAATGTGTGGGTGCGATCACGCCGATGGTAGCGTACTGGGACGGTCGACGCATAGGATGGCAGAGAGTTTGCCGAGGTTCGGTCGGGCGCCCGTGGAAAAAATGTGGGCGTTGCCGAAAAATGATGACTTGCCGGAAGGTAGGCGCGATCGAAGCAAGGGCGTACGCTGCGCGTAGGCTATTGCTTATGTGGAAATCTGGTAGAGTCCTCGGTCGAGGTAGTGAAACGTGGCTTGCTAATATCATGTGGACTGCGCGTTAGACCGGAGAGGGTGATGCCGGTGGAAACGTAGACATCGGCGAGTGCGAGCGAAGGGGGCTTGTAGTCGTCGTCCAACGAATCATACGGCGGCCATGGGCCGTCGTTCCCACCCACGGTGGCAACTGTGTACACAGTGGGATTAGATTGCTGCGTGCTCGAGCTGCTAGATGCTTTCGGTAGGCGTGTAGGTAGGCCGACTGACGCGGTCGAAACCATCGTATGTTGCCCCCCGAGAATACGCCGTCCGACTGTGTCTAGCGATGGAGGTGGGTCCGTAACAATATGTTGTTGACGTCGTGCTTGAGCGTGGGCGTGTAGCCCGGTCGCTAGAAAAGCATGCAGCATAATGGTAAGCTGTCGCTAAACCGGTAGCGTGTTAGTCGTGTGCGGGTGAACAAATGAATTGGAAGACAAACTGACACTCTACACGTCTACTAGAGACGCGACTGCAATTTTGCGACCGCATGATAAAGGTGGGTGCAAAAGCCGATAGTGCGAGGTGCGAGGGGAAGCTCCGCTACTTGCGGGAGCAGCCTAGCTAGTGTTGATGGGGGGCGTCGGCCGGGCAGTTGAACCAAAGACCGTTGGCCGTTGGTCATTGGTTGTATGAAATGAAATGCAATTGAAATGAAATAAAATGAAATTGTTTACAACAATACCAATATAAACCGGCTGCAGTCTCTGTGTTGCCCGTTCAACGGCAGTTATTTGTGGACTTATATGCTGGAGTAGACCGTAACCTACTAAGCCCAACCTCTCCAATGGCAGTTACGATACCGTCCAAAACATACAGGTAACCAAGCATTCATTATTTTTTTATCTATACGTGTTTTTTTGATACAATATGAAATAAAAAGTGTCGCTTGTCTCCATGATACGCGGCCTGCTCCGGCCGCTGCGGGGTCGCTGATCAGCTAGGCGGTTCAGCTTGAGCTGGTCGAGTCGAACGTGCCTGACCTCGGCTCCTGTGCGACTCCGGTCGTGCCGGAGCCAAGGGGGAAAGGCAGGTGAAAACCCCCCTCGCTCAGGCTGTCGTCGGTCCCGTCTCGATCCGTGCTCAACCCCGCCCGAGGCATTAGCTGCTCCTCCCGACGCAGCGCGCCACCAAGCCGAGTCTTCTCTCCTCCTTCGGGGGCTGAGAAGGAAAAATAACTAGGCTGCAGACGGTGTCCGGCTGGCTCTCTTGTCTCCGAGCCAGATTTTCTCCTGTCCCTATTGAACCATGCAAACACAATTAGTGTGGAAGATAACTTACGCAAACGTAGTTACAATCATAGTCCCGCAAACGGAACAGTTACGGCGACAACCAGCCTACAAGCGTGGTGTCGGGACAACGGAAGTGTGAGAAATGTAGCCTAGCGACAGCTCTGTACCGAGTCAAACAGTTTATCGGTATGTCCGATCTAGACATGTACTAATCATATCTAGAGTAGCTTACAGTAGCTATCTGCAACTAATACGTATGCGGTATTACTTACAACACTCCCCCTGCAGGTAGCTACGGGATGAAGCGTTGCATTGGGTCTTGTCCTCCAAGGATCGCACTTCGGTATCTTGCTAGTGCACGTCCTGGGAGGAGTTTGGTGAGCATGTCAGCGTCGGTAAAGCCTGTGAGTTGGAGGCTGTGGTCCATGCCCCCCCCCCAACGTCAGGCGCATGTCGATGGTACCATGAAGGTAGCGGAGATCCTTTTGCAGAGCGTGCCAATGTGCCTCCGTGGGTGAGGCTTGGGCGGAGCCAAGGATGCGCAAGACCGTGGAGACAGCGGGGCGCGTGCAAACGGGGGCGTAGTGGGGGCTTCCCAAGAGATTGGGGTGGACGTCTTGGTCAAAGTCGGGGGTTGCGTGTGTCGGTCGGCCGATGACTATGGGGTCAATGGTGGGGCGACGACGGCCACGGGGGGTGTGGTCGCCACGCTGGGCTGGGGAAGAATGTTGTTCATGGACGAGAAGAGGTGGGCCACCGGGAAAGGGAGAGCGGCCGGCCATGGAAGGCGGCGGGGCGTACGGATGCGGGTGGTCACGGGAGGGGGGGACGCCGTGAGAGGGCGCCTCCGGGATGAGAGGTATGGGGTGGTGAAGGGCATATCCAGCGGGGGGGTAGGGGGGTGGCGGGAGTTGTTCAACCGCGATGTCGTGACGCGAGGGGTCGCGGTGTAGGGCAGAATCAGCGGGGGTTATTGGGGGGGTGGTTGGAGGTGTTCAACCATGAGCTCGGGACGCGAGGGCTCGCGGTGCGCATCGGGACGGCGCTGTGCGACGGCGGGGTCGCCAACAGGAGCTGCAGCGGTAGCAGCAGACAAGGCCGACTGTGCGTCCGGTGGGGCGTAGCCAGGCTGGGGATGCACAAGCAGGGGGAGGGTGTGCACGTCGTGGCTGTCCCGAAAGTGTCCGAGCTGAGCATCGTGGCGGCGCTGAGCGACATGGGGGTGCGGATTAGCACCCGCAAAGGAAGAGCATCAATGGCGGCCGACCGCGAATCGAGGTACGCTTCAAGGCGCGTCATTTGCTCAAGGAGCAGCGCGAGAATACCCTGGGTGGTATCGAGATTGCTCTGCTGAGAGCATGGGTCAGGGAATGAGGAGGTGAAACATGCGGAGTTGTCGGCGCCATTTCAATAGAGGGCGAAAAAAAACAAGCTGAATAAAAAACAGGCAGCGGTAAAAAACCGCTAGCCGGACTCGTGCCTAACAGCGGTTTCAAAGAGACGGCATGATGCCCGCCGACCCCTCGGCATGTAGCCCCGGGGTGTCTCACAGCACCTTCTCTGTATCCTCCACCCAGTGTGGGGCACAAGTCGAGGCCAAGGCCAGAATAGGTGGAGCGCTACGCTGGCGGCTGAGTCGCTAAGATATTGAAATTGAAATTGAAATTGTTTGCAACATGTACCGTATGCGCCGGTTTTTCACCAAAAGCCGTATGCGCCGGCTGCTGTCTCTAGGCCCTCCCAACTATGCCATACATGGAACTTACAAGTAAGGGCTAGACCGTTAACCACCTAAGTCCAACCTCTCCAAGGGTGTTCGGGGGTTTTACTCCCCCCCGGGGAGGTGTGCAATACGAGGCGAGGGCTGCGTGCATTTAGGGTCGTGCGAGGGGGCAACGTGCGGAGGTGCGGCGGGAGGTCGTGCGGGACTTTATGCGGTATATGAGTAGGAGATGATGTAGCCATTGGACAGTGTGCGTGTGGAGCTGTGCGAGGATGCGAGACGTGTCGAGGCGTGCTTTGGAGATGAGTTTGTGAGGAGGGGCTGTGCGGGCTGTGAGTAGGGAGGTGAGACTCGTGATGGTGGAGGAGTGCGGTGTGCCTGTGCGGCTCATGACGATCGGAAGGATGTCTACCACTGTGCCTGGCAAGTGGCTGCGGATGGCGTTTGCAAGGGGTGTGTATTTGACACGGATGAGGTGAGCTGTGTGGGAGAGGTTATTGTCCGTGCAATACTTCCATTCCCCTATCTGAATCTTTTTTATGGATGCGTATCGGCGGCGGCCGTTAGTGTGACCGACAAATCGAGGTTCGAGAAGGCGAATGAAATCGGGTTTGTGTGCGGGGGGTCGTAGCGCGTGGGAGTGTATCTCAGGGGGTAAGACGGCGGGACACGAGGTTAGGGAGTCGGGCGAGAGACCTTCGTCAGCATCAACAAGGCGGGTGGGCATGTGGGTGGGGTGAGGTGGGTGGCAGTCAAGAGGAGTGTGGGCATGAGAGGGGGAGGCAAATGATTTGATGGGTTTGTTACTGAAGTCTGCGGTGATGGTTTCCCAGCGGCCCCCGTTGTGGCGTTCCAATAGGGAGAGTAGGAGTTGCAACGCGCTATTGTGGCGGAAGTGTATTAGGCCAGACATGGTGGGGCAGTTACCGGCCATGTGTCCGTTGCTAGTGAATTGGCCACAGAGGGGGCAGCGCAGGGTAGGGTTATGGGTGAGTAGGCGGGTGTTGTGGACTCCCCACATGAATTCTTGTTTGTGTGTGAACTGGATATTCGTGAGGGTTGAGTGTTTTTTGTGGAAAGAGAAGTCGGCGCCGTCCTCCGCGGCGCGGGCTAGGAGGGCACCATGTTTTGTTGTTTGCGATAGGGGTGTGTGTGTGTGTGTGTGTGTTTGGTGTTGTAGGTGTGTGCGTCAGCTTTGAGGTTGGTGTATTTGTAGGGTATGGGGTCCCCTAGGGTTTGTGGAATGAGGGTGTATGGCCAGGTCCAGTGGCCTATTGTGACCTCTGAACCTGTGGTGTATGTGGTGTCGGGTGGGTTTCCATCCGCTACATGGTAAGCGAGTGCGTCAGCGAGGTCGTTACCTAGGGAGTGGTTGTGTGCTTTAATTTTGCCGAGGTGTGTGCGGATGCCTGCGTCGCAGCGGGTTTTGAGGGTGTGTGTGATGGAGTGGAGTGTGTCCCGGTGGATGTTGTGTCGGTAGGCGGCAGGGCAGTTTAAGTATCCTTGTATGAGGCGTAGGGAGCACGCACTGTCGGTAAGGAGGTGGGTGCGGCCAAGTTGGAGGCCTATGTCTATGGCAGCTAGTTCAGCGCGATTTATTGTGTGCGAGGGAGGGGTAGAGGTCACCAGGATTTTGATTTTGGTGTCCGAGGCGGGGTGGGTGGCTGCCGCTCCGAGGGGGGACGAGCCTCCTTTTTTCGAGCCGTCTGTGTAGACAAAGTCCTGCCAGTTCCAAGCAAGAGTACCTCTGGTGGGGTGGTATGTTAGTTGCATGCGTTCCGGGAGGGGGTATGTGATGGGGTGAGTTGGGTTTGGGGGGAGGTGGTATATGCCTGCTGAGTGGGGTGAGTAGGTGTCGAGGAGGTGAGGAGGAGGGGTGGTGATGGCGGGGTTAGGGAGGTGAGTGTCGTAGATAGATTCGAGAGTGTTGTGAAGTGCGGTCATGGCTGTGGATGGCGGGAGGGTTGAGAGTGCGAGGGGATTGGCGACGAGGTATATGTCGACCATCCATCGTGTGCCGAATGGGGTGGGGGTGGGGTTGCCTGTGTGTTGGTCGGGGGGTAGGAAGGTGTTTGCGTCATTGGGGAGTGTGTAGAGGTGGTGGGTGTATGGGGAGTTGATGTATTTGGAGTGGCGGTAGGGTGTGTGTTCCCATCGGGGGAGGATGAGGATGGTTGCGCTGGGTGTGTGAGGGGCTGTGAGGTGTGCGCTTGTGATTGCGTGTTCCATGGCACGGCGCATGCATTCGTGGTCGTATTCGGGGTTGGCGATGTTGGTGCCTTGCCATGTGTGTGGGGCATTGCTGCCACTAGATGAGAAGACTATGTCTTCGGGGTAGAGGGAGTGGTAGGTGTGGGAGTGAAGGGATTTATTGAGGGGGTCGGAGTAGAGTTCTGTCTGTATGTGGAATGTGTGGCAGAGAGATGTGAGTAGGTCTTCTCTAGTGGCCCATCTATTACGGGTGGTGGTGGCGGGTGTGGGTGAGTGGATTTCTGAGCGGGAACCTAGGCGAGTGAGGAGGTGGTAGACCTCCTCTTCGAATGTGTGCAGCGAGAGGTCGGGGCGGAAGAGTTGAAAGAGGTGGCGGACGCGGTGGCCGTTAAGGGTGGTGACCGCGCGGCCGTCGGGAGTGCATAGTATGGTGGTGTCGTGGAGTGATGGGTGTGCGTGGATGGCGAATTTACCGGTAGGGAGCATGTCGAGGTCGGGGTTGATGGGGTCGTGGTTGAATGTGATTAGGGGGTGTGACCACGGAGGGGGTCCGGGTTCTGGCAGAATGGGTGTGGTGGAGGGGACAAAGCCGGAGTTAAATGCGGTGAGGGTGGTGGGGCCGGAGGGGGTCTCACTGATGATGTCGTGTAGTTGTAGGCATGGCGCCCACTTGACTTCGTGGAGGTGGGTGAGGTCGTGGTGTTGACCGCGAGCACACCACTCGCACTGCCATGTGGCGGGTCCTTGAGCTGGGCGGCATTGGGAATGTACGGCAAAGTGCGGGCATGTGCAGCAGGTGGAGGTGGGTTCTGTGTGCAGGGGGTCATGACAGATGGAGCAGACGGTGGGGGAGGGGGTGGGGAGGCATGCCGATGTGGGGGTGGAGGAGATGAGGCGGAAGCCGTCGTCGAGTTGTAACTGAATGTCCCATTCCGTGAGGTGTTCCGGGGCCCATTCAACCATGTACTGCGTTTGGCCGTATTCTGTGTCCTTGTGTTTGGAAATGATACGCGTTACGTCGCATGGGGGGTAGTGGTGGTCTGAGGGGGTGAGGTAATCTGTGTCTAAGTGTGTGGTGGGTGCGGTGGGGGTGGGGTGATTGGTGCGTGAGGTGTAGATGCCGGATGAGAGGGTGGGGGGTGAGCGAGGGAGGTGTGGGGAGAGGAGGGGAATCTATGAGGAGTGTATAGTGGTGGGGGAGGATGCTTGTTTGGGGGTGAGGCTTGTGATGGGGAGGCGGTTGTGGATAGTATCGAGGGGTTCGGTGAGGATTGCGGCGAGGAGGCGGATGGGGACTGAGAGTGGGGTGGTGGACCCCGTGAGTGTGGTGACGGATTTGCATGATTTGAGGATGATGGAGGATGAGGTGGCTCTGAGGAGGACTTGTGGCCACGTGGTGATGTTATTTTTCCAGAGGAGGTTGAGGCGGGGGAGGAGGGAGGCGTGTGTTTTGCGGGGAGAGAAATCGCAGTAGGCTTGTTTATATGTGTGAGGGTCGGTGATGTGCGTGGCTTTGTCCCGGAGTGAGGCGAGGAGGGCGTTGTCTTGAGTGGTGAAGTGGGCGCGGATTGTGGAGGCGATAGGGTTGGTGAGGGAGAGTGGAGGGATGTTGTGGAAGAGGGTGCCCGCATCGCGCTGAGCTCTGACTAAGCACTTGAGTGTGGGTGGGGTGTAACAAGTTGACATGATGGATTCCGAGGGCCAGTGGGAGTACGTGGTGGATAAGGTGCGGATGTGTGCACGGGCCATGTGGCCTCTATAGCCTGAGTTGTTCATGATTTTATGTAGGTGGCAAACTGTGAGTTGTGCGGCGTGGGCTTTGAGGGAGGGGAGGCCGTATCCGAGGTTGGAGGTAGGGCGGTGGGGGGCGGTGCGGGGAAAGTTACGTACCGAGGAGACGGCGGAGCGGAGTGCGCGGCAGATTTGTCCTTCGAGAGTGTCGAGTTGGGAGTCGGTGAAGAGGCCGAGCTGGAGGGTGAAATGTTTTCCGACGAGGAGTCCACGGATGACCCTGATTCTGCGGGATTGTGTTAGTGGGGAGGTGGAAAGGGCGGTGATGAGGGATGTGGTGGTGCGTTTTAGTTCCTGCCAATGTTTGGTGAAGGTGATGGAGGTGTTTAGTTCGACCCCTAGGACTCGGCATGTGTCCTTGGGGCCAATGGAGGGGATGGGGGCCGGGGTGGAGTTTAGGGAGATGAACTGAGTTTGCAGGCGGGATGCGAGGAGGGTAATGTTGGCGAGGGTGAGGGTCGCTAAGATAAAAAAAAAAAAAAAGGTAAGCTACGGCTGGCGTGCAACATGTGGATGCGTATTCACCCGACAGTGCGCCCCCCCGTTCTCGAGCTTGGACATGTGTGCACCCTGTCCACACACGACGAGTGCGTCGGTGTGGGTGGCTGGCTATCGCCGTCGAGTGGCTGACTTAAGAGGGGGGGTGGCGGGTTTTAAATCGTAGTTTATACTGGCGATACCGCCGACTACAAGTTGAAAGTACTAGTTGTCTATAGAAACTTGCCTTCTGCGGGAGAGCTGTCGATCGCAGCTCGCCGAACCAGGTTGTCGCGCGTGAGTGACGTGAGGCGGGGCCCATAACCTATTGAACCATGCAAACACAGTTAGTGTGGAAGATAACTTACGCAAACGTAGTTACAGTCACAGTCCCGCAAACGGAACAGTTACGGCGACAACCAGCCTACATGCGTGGTGTCGGAACACAGAAGTGTGAGAGTTGTAGCCTAGCGACAACAGAAGTGTACCGAGTCAAAACAGTTTATCGGTATGTCCGATCTAGACATGTACTAATCATATCTAGAGTAGCTTACAATAGCTATCTGCAACTAATACGTATGCGGTATTACTTACAACAGTCCCTTGTCCTTTTTCCGTCTGTTTCCAACACCTATCTGATCGCGCTGTGGCCGTCCGTACCCTCCCCCGGTGGTTTACGTTGTTAGGGGGCCGCCTTAACGAGCAGTGTGCCGTTACGATAACCCTAGGCACACTGCCTGGGGTAGCCTATCGATAACCGGGTACCGACTAGGGAAGGGGTTGGAAGAACACAAGGATCGAGTCGCCGGTCCTCAAAAGATGGTGGGTACGGGAATTTGTCCAAAAACCCCCCGTACCGGGCTTTTCCGGCGGCGGGCGATCCTAATGACCGCCGCCGCTAGACCGTGCCGCTCCTCCGGCTTCGACCAGCCTCCGTCCTGCGTAGCATCAGGCCTCGCCCCTAGGGGAGACCTAAGGCTCCCGCAGGGCTGGCGACTGCTAGCGAGCGCCGTGCTCTAGCGATGCTTCCCAACTGTCCGCCGCCAGCTGCAACACATCGTCCCTCCGCTGATCCGTCCGTACCCCTTTTCGCCAAATAATATTTCGCAAACGCCGCCCCCGCCTCATCGTCGGGAGAGTATCTGCGAGTATTTAGTCGCGAAAAAGACATATCGGACTGGCCGAGCGGGAGATCCTTGTGCCGGTGTACGGATATTATGTTTTTCCAAAACCCTCCGTACATGGCTTTCCGACAGCTGCTGAACCCGCGGATCGCAGCTGCCGGTACCTCGTTAAGCCCCCTACCGTGCCCGGTTTGGCACGGCTATGGGGTTACCAGCGCCCACCGCGTGGAGGTAGAGGTAGGTGCCGACGGGCCAACGAGCGCACCCCTCTCCGGGGCCGCCGCCGCTGCGCCGCCGGCGGGCGCCATGATTTTCTGATCTATACGTGTTTTTTTTGGATACAATATGAAAAATAAAATGTCGCTAATCTCCACGTTACGCGGCCTGCTCCAGCCGCTGCGGGGTCGTTGATCAGCAAGGCTGTCCAGCTTGAGCCGGTCGAGGCGAACCTGCCTGACCTCGGCTCCCGTGCGACTCCGGTCGTGCCGGAGCTTGGGGGGAAAGGCAGGTGAAAAACCCCCCTCGCATAGGTCGTCGTCTGTCCCGCCTCGATCCGTGCTCAACCCCGCCCGAGGTATTAGCTGCTCCTCCCGACGCAGCTCGCCACCTAGCCGAGTTTTCTCTCCTCCTTCGGGGGCTGAAAAGAGAAAATAACTAGGCTGCAGACGGTGCCCGGCTGGCTCTCTTGCCCCCGAGCCAGATTTTCTCATGTCCCCTGTCCTTTTTCCGTGTGTTTCCAACACCTATCTGATCGCGCTGTGGCCGTCCGTACCCTCCCCCGGTGGTTTACGTTGTTAGGGGGCCGCCTTAACGAGCAGTGTGCCGTTACGATAACCCTAGGCACACTGCCTGGGGTAGCCTATCGATAACCGGGTACCGACTAGGGAAGGGGTTGGAAGAACACAAGGATCGAGTCGCCGGTCCTCAAAAGATGGTGGATACGGGTAATTTGTCCAAAACCCCCCCGTACCGGGCTTTTCCGGCGGCGGGCGATCCTAGTGACCGCCGCCGCCAGACCGTGCCGCTCCTCCGTGCCGCTCCTCCGTCTTGCATAGCATCATGCCTCACCCCTAGGGGAGACCTAAGGCTCTCGCTAGGCTGGCGACTGCCAGCGAGCGCCGTGCCCTGGCGCTGCTTCCCAGCTGTCCGCCGCCAGCTCCAGCACCCTCGTCCCTCCGCTGATCCGCCCGTACCCCTTTTCGCCAAATAATATTTCGCAAACGCCGCCCCCGCCCCATCGTCGGGAAAGTATCTGCGAGTATTTAGTCGCGGAAAAGACATATCGGACTGCCCGAGCGGGAGATCCATGTGCCGATGTACGGATACCTCGCAGCTGTCGGTACCTCGTTTAGTTCCCTACCGTGCCCGGTTTGGCACGGCTATGGGGTTTCCATCGCCCACCGCGTGGAGGTAGAGGTAGGTGCCGACGGGCCTGCGAGCGCACCCCTCTCCGGGGCCGCCGCCGCTGCGCCGCCGGCGGGCGCCATTTACATTTTGATTAATACAAAAAATGTTGTTATTATATAGTCGGTATCGGCACCGTTTATATTACACAATTTGGTATTGGCAGTTTGGCGCCCTTGAGTAGCTTGAATAGTGAGACTAGCCAAACCCTAGACGAGTTGCTACCCGACATTCAGTCGGGGGAGGCGGGCTAAGACAACATAACCTCCTCACCCTATGTCGTTCGTATTGAATGTCAGTTTTGATATATGGCCCTCCTATAGTTGCCATCAAAGTCCTAGGAAAGTGGGCTAAGCCATGGCCCAAGGGGTCTCCATGTGCATCGTTCCCTTCAAAATTTATCGGCAACAACAAAAAATGTCATGGAAAATAGGAAAGCATATATAATGATAAAACTCCGCTTGACTAAAATGCACACATTTTTTTGCTAGACCTTTAAGTGTACGGCCATCCCGCTCCCGCCGGTCCGATGTGCCTACAACCGGCCATCCGAGGTTTGTCAAGATTCGAGGCATCAAGCACGCAACCCTAAATCCCTAATCTAGCTCCCATCCGACTCCGGTCGTCCTCTAGAATGGAGGGGGGCGCGCGGCTAGCAGAAAATACCCTCCTCTATCACGCGTTCGCTCGTACATCCCGCCTCCGCTCGATGACGCACCATGTCCAAGGTCGTCATCACTCCTCCCGGCACGTCGATCCACCTAGCCTATGACCCATGTCACTTCAAGGGCAAGGGACATCCCCCGAGGTGATGGAGACCTTGCTAGACTAGACGCACAAGCATGGAAGGCTAGAGCTCCGGCCTCCGTACCCCTATCATGGAATATGCTTCACGGTATGACGGTACTCCTAGTGTGTGTTGTGCCTTTATTTGTGGGCATGTTAAACATATTATAGCCATACCCGTCCCTATTCAACGACTGGGGGTAGCCATACTTCTCCGTGGGCAGTACATTTTCCTTACAAGCATAAGCTGCAGAGCAACTCAAAGCGCAGTCTGCTTGATGATGACAATTTTGTAGTTCGAGTGCTGACACTGCTGCATGGTTCCCATCATTAAGTAGCAGTACAGGTACCTGTACCTGTAAGGATTACTGCTGGCACCGCGCCGACGGGATAGCAGCAGGGAAGGTACGGGTACCAGTACTACTAATAGTTTTAATAGTACTACTACTAGTACTAGTTAGCAGTCTCTGAAGCTGATGCGTGGTATGCCAGCATCTATTTGGTAATCAAATCAGAACATTTCTGATTCGTGGGGCTATGACGCGCCGTGGTCAACGCCGGCGCCCCGGCGGGATGCTCGCTTAGAAGGGAGCGACATTTAACTGCAGGCATCAGTGTCATAGTCGCCGTATCTGTCTGACTGCGGAGAGGCGCAGGCTGTGCAAAAGTACAGACCACCGCGTCGAAATCGTCCTGCCCGATGAGTCCAATATTGAAAGTGGTGGTAGCGGTGGTCTTGGCATGTACTGCACTGCTTCTCGTCCAGGAGTTTGCGGCAGAGCGTCCTGCATCGCCCGCCGTCCCTTACAGAGTCAAACTGAAGGTCCGACGAGCACAGAAGACTAAACCACAGTATGCACCGGCATCCCTAGCGGAAGAGCGCAGTGACGATGACCCTCGACCCTCGGTTCGTGGTTCATTAACCCTTTCTACGCGCAGTGCCTGCTCTGCACCCAAAAGCGCGGACTGCATGGTCCTGCTGGATAGCGGACACCCAGGCTGCGTCCCAGATCCGAGAAAAGTTGAGGAGCAGGCCGCATATTTCATGCAGCACTGGCTGGCGGAATACCGTAATGGGCGCGCCACTGACGTTCTCGGACCGGAAGTCGTATTTAGTGACTCTCTGAATGGGGTTCGATTGGCTGGGTCAGCGGAAGAGCAGCTGGCGTGCGGCGGGGCGAACGTTTTGCAGAGGATGAACGCCGCTGCGATGGAGCTGGGCGGAAAATGCACCGTCTTTGACGTGGGCGCCAACATTGGCACCTACGCAGACTGGCTGTTGCAAAATCTGCCGCGTCAATGCCACATTTACTCTTTCGAACCCGTCCCGCCAACCTTTGAGTCTTTCAGGCAACGCCACAAAAAGCACTCGAGGGTGACCCCATTCAATAAAGCTGTCGCCGACTCGGTGGGGGTGACGACGATAAGCTTCGGTAAGATTGGGGACCGTGGGGCGAAGATTGGTGGACGAGCGGATGCAACCAACGCTGCCGAGGTGCCGGTGACCACGGTGGACGCGGAAATCGAGGCCCTAGCACGGGCAGATGGCAGCATCCCCTTCGTTAAAATCGATGTGGAGAGTCTGGAGCTATCTGTCCTGCGCGGCATGGCGTCCTCGTTGAGTGACAGGCGAGTGCGCTCTGTTCTGTGGGAGCGAAACGCGGAACAGCACGAGTGCAGTTGCGGCAAACGCGACGCTGACGGTCGATGCGCATGCACGCCAACAAATAGCATGAAAGACGAGGTGGACTTCATTGCCAGCTTCGGCTACCACGTGTACCTTCCCGGCATCAAATACTTTCTCCGCTTGGACGGTCACTACTGGCACCCTGACTACGAGGTCGGGCTGTACACCCACCTGGGCCGCCGCTCGCCCGTCATTAATCTCCTTGGAGTGCGGCCCGGAGATCCTATCCTGGCGTACATAGCCGAGAAGCACACCATGTTCAACCCGCCCGGCGTCTTCTCCTTCTGAGGAAGGGATGGGCCGTCTCTCGAATACTCCGGCAGTAGTACGAAGAAAAACACTGTGTCCCTCAAGGTGAAATAATTCATATAAGGCGAAATCGTGTTTTGCAATAAATATTACGTTTGAAGTATCCACACAAATCAAATCATCTCTACGTCCGCGGAAAGCACGAGTGAAAGCGGATATATTCCAATTCGTAGCGCGAATTCTGCCGGTACCTGGGTACTCAATTTCGGGTCACAAAATTTAATACGTACGACTGGGCTTCAATATTCAATATGCAGCATTGCACTTGCGGCGATACGACCGAAGTCTCTACAACGACCAAAGGATTAGCCCCCCCCCCCCCCCCCCCCCCCCCCTTTCTCCAACTCAAGGACGATTGTTACCTTATTTTAGGAAAACATAATAACATGTCCCTATAAGAGCTTATTGTTGAGCGTATTGGCGAAGTGATTGTGCGATCACCACTTGTCGAGGGGTTGCTAGCCCCGCGCGAGAGTGGCAGATTTTGAAACCCCCCAAAACGGAAGTTGGTTGAGGGCCTGGATGACGTCGGACGGCGGATTGGACGCCATAACCGGGCGGTAGGCGTAAATTTAACAGACACGCGATATAAATGAAAATTATTTACAACAATACCGAGTTACCGGATGTTGTCTCTAAGCGTTCCTTGTGATCAGACTAATGGGTCGTTTGATTCTTAGGGCTCGCGCCGTGAAGCGCTAATTTCAACCTAGAAAAAACACCAACACATCGATTCCCACCGGTACTGGTACAGGTACCGGTATATCGATTCCGAAAACTACCCGAAGTCATTTTCTGTACCAACCGCTTTCGGCCTGCGCGCAGACCAACTGTGCTTCTTTGCTGTCGCTCTGCGCACCATTCGCAACTGTCGAGAGCGCACCGTACCCTTTCTGAAATACCTCAGCGGTTCACCCCTTTAGCTCCTCTTTTATCGAAACTTCCATATCGTTTTTAATGGGAGATGAGGATGACGTCGCAGCGAATACCGGCGACATCCTGCCCCCAACTGGAGTCGGTGTTATCCTTCATTCGCGGTCGCCTGAAGCTGAAACCGGTAAGGAAGCCATATCACTGACTCTGATTCTCTCTGAAATCTCGCGTTCTCAACCTTATTTTCCCAAGAGACAAGCTAGGCCTCCCTATTCTTGCTTCCCTAATATGTCTTCTATGGTTTTGCCCGAGCAGTTTTGTATTTCTCTTAGGGTAGGTGGTTTGCTGAGTGTTTTCCGAACGGGCTTTTTTTTTAACCGTAGAGACGAGCGCTCGCGACAAATACCGCCGGATAATCGCGAGTAAGCTCCCAGAACGGTATCACTTTGGCGCACCTCATCCGCAGCCGGCGAAACGCAGCCGTCCCATTCGCGAAGCCAAGTTCAAAGGCAAGTATTGTGCACCTTCTCCCGAGTCAAGTGGTTCCAGTGGGAACCAAAGTTTTGGGGATAGTGATAGCACGGAGACGTTGGTGAGTGACGATGACGTCATCGCCCAACGGCATAGCTTACGCGTCCCGCCGCCCGAGCAGCCGCACTGCTTGCGCTGCTTAGCCGAGAAGGAAGCTATTACCATAGGAGCTGAAAATGGGGTTACCACAACCCGTCTTTATAGGTATGTTTATGCTTGGTGGTTGCGCGCGGCTTCATTCCAATGTTTTAAGGTTATTTACCTCTCGCTTACGCAGCATACTCGTGTGTTTTTTTATTTCACTCTCTTTAGGTGCCAAGAGACCGCGTGCGTCGTATGTAATACTTCTATAACGACTCACGTCGTTTATGACGCGAGGGCACTTAGTGACACCATCCGCTAGAAGATGTGGAAAGGTGTCGCTGGCACGAAGGCAGGCATCGCCGGCAAGTGGTTCGAGGTGAACGGCCATGTTCCCGAAGACGCAATGCACTCCATCGCCCTTAAGGCCAGCGCGCAAGAGTTCGAGCCCGATACGAACTCGAAGCGCGTCAGTCTTGGCTATTGTTTTGTCGATATGGATACTCTCGCGGCTTTCTTGCGGCTTCAAGACTTCGGCAAAGGTCAAGGTTTATTCGCTTTTTCGGGGAACGGGTCGGTTTCGGTATGTGTGGTACCGGTGACCATGACATACTGCCGTACTAAAGTTGGGTTTCAAGCGTATACTACTTCCGTGAGGGTAGAATACAATGTTGTCACCATTCCCGTGCAAAATGACGCACAAATAGATTGGCCTGTGGACTACGAGGCGGACATTAGAATGTGGCCCTTCCGGCCAAGCTCCTCGTATTTGAAATTTGAAATTGTTTACAACAATACCAGTAAAAACCGGCTGCTGTCTCTGGGCCCCCCCTTTTGCTATGCTCAACCTGTAGTTGGACTTCTAAGCGTGAGGTAGACCGTGAACCACTAATCCCAACCTCTCCAATGGCAGTAACGATACCGTCTAAAACATACCCGTATCCAGGTATTTATAATTTTTTGATCGATACGTATTTTTTTTTTGGATACAGTATGAAAAATAAAATGTCGCTAGTCTCCACGTTACGCGGCCTGCTCCAGCCGCTGCGGGGTCGCTGATCAGCAAGGCTGTCCAGCTGGAGCTGGTCGAGGCGAACCTGCCTGACCTCGGCTCCCGTGCGACTCCGGTCGTGCCGGAGCTTGGGGGGAAAGGCAGGTGAAAAACCCCCCTCGCATAGGTCGTCGTCGGTCCCGCCCCGATCCGTGCTCCACCCCGCCCGAGGTATTAGCCGCTCCTCTCGACGCAGCTCGCCACCTAGCCGAGTCTTCTCTCCTCCTTCGGGGGCTGAGAAGAGAGAATAACTAGGCTGCAGACGGTGTCCGGCTGGCTCTCCTGCCCCCGAGCCAGATTTTCTCCTGTCCCCTGTCCTTTTTCCGTGTGTTTCCAACACCTATCTGATCGCGCTGTGGCCGTCCGTACCCTCCCCCGGTGGTTTACGTTGTTAGGGGGTCGCCTTTACGAGCAGTGTGCCGTTACGATAACCCTAGGCACACTGCCTTAGGCAGCCTATCGATAACCGGGTACCGACTAGGGAAGGGGTTGGAAGAACACAGGGATCGAGTCGCCGGTCCTCAAAAGATGGTGGGTACGGGAATTTTTCCAAAAACCCCCCGTACCGGGCTTTTCCGGCGGCGGGCGATCCTAAGGACCGCCGCCGCCAGACCGTGCCGCTCCTCCGGCTGCGACCAACCTCCGTCCTGCGTAGCATCAGGCCTCGCCCCTAGGGGAGACTTAAGACTCTCACAGGGCTGGCGACTGCTAGCGAGCGCTGTCCCAAGCGCTGCTTCCCAGCTGTCCGCCGCCAGCTCCAACACCCTCGTCCCTCCGCAGATCCGTCCGTACCCCATTTCGCCAAAAAATATTTCGCAAACGCCGCCCCCGCCCCATCGTCGGGAGAGTATCTGCGAGTATTTAGTCGCGAAAAAGACATATCGGACAGGCCGAGCGGGAGATCCCTGTGCCGGTGTACGGATATTATGTTTTCCAAAACCCTCCGTACATGGCTTCCCGACAGCTGCTGATCCCGCGGATCGCAGCTGCCGGTACCTCGTTCAGCCCCCTACCGTGCCAGGCCCGGCACGGCTATGGGGTTACCAGCGCCCACCGCGTGGAGGTAGAGGTAGGTGCCGACGGGCCTGCGAGCGCACCCCTCTCCGGGGCCGCCGCCGCTGCGCCGCCGGCGGGCGCCAAGCTCCTCGTACTACATGCCCAAGACCGACATACATGAGTGGATTGGAGAGAAGTTGAAAGCTTTGTCCGCCGCCGAGCGTAAGAAATCTGCCGCTATTCGGCTTGTTAAGCCCGAATTAAAGATTGCGGTTGATGCATTCGAGTCGCAGGAGGAGGATTCTTTCGAGGACTCTTTCAGTGACCGTGACGATTCGGATGGGGGTGCGATGCTGGAGGAACGGGCGGAAAGGGCGGAGCGTATGGGTGTGGCGCGCCGCGGCCGGAAAGTTAGACGAGGATACGGTGGCCGTGGCAAGTGGGGGGGGCTTAACAATAGAGTGGAACCTATTGTGTTGAGATACAACCAAGCAATCAAGGAGCATAATAGGTCGCGTGAGAAGCAAATCATGCGCGTCAACCGGAAGTGGAAGGGGGGGTAGTGGGTGACTGGTGCTGTGAAATAAACCCGCGCATGTAGCGCGAAGAGATGTGAATCTCCGAGTTCATTTAACAAACACAAGGCAATCCAATTTGAATCACACTTGTTCTTCATGCTCACATCATATGGGGGGGGGGGGGGGGGGGGGGGAGGGGGGCAATGCAGAACCATGTTATGGGTTTGTGTGCTAATCAATTCTCATGCATGTGCATATCAGTATCGTCACGGAGTACTATCACTATCATCACTACTTTAATGTGCGATCGCTTCCTTGTTGCTGTAAGATCCCCGCTTCTTACGCTCAGGAGTGGGCACATCCCCGTGATGATGAAGATTAGTATGAATAGCTCCCCAACCCTCCTTCAACCGCTTGCCCGGTTGCTTGCTCGTCTCCTTCTTGAACGCCTCTTTTGTGATGGCATGGAGATGCTCCGACCCATGACAACTATAGTTGAGCAAGTCCCCGTAGCGTTCGATGAACCCCGGCACGTGGCATTGGAGGACATGCATGTAAACGGTGGCGTGATCCGAATGGCCTACAGCGTTGGTGAATGCCTTCACGAATGCCTCGGCAAGTGTCTTCACAAGCGATGCCCGGCGCTTACGATCCGACAAGTGTGGCAACTCCTTGGTGGCGAGGGTTTGTATAGGCGTCAACAATAGATCCCATACCTGTTGGTACGACCTCCAAGCCATCTTCGCCTTCGTGACGTCTGCATTATTGAGCTTGTACTTCCCAGCGACGTAGTCAAGCAGCTTCCCATGTGACAATAACAGCTTGTTGCACTCCTCTCCGATGAAGGACTCCTTCCGGTGCCCAATGGATACCGAATCTTGCTTATTAGACTGCCTCTTCTTGGATGATACTTTGATGCCAATGGTGGCCAACATCCAATCTTGAAGCGCCTCGATGTCCGCTTCGCTCGTCCCGCAATGCCGTTGGGCGGTTTGCCAGTAGAGATGGGCAACAACCCGGAGGTTGATGTGGAGCAAGTCCGGAATGCGGCGGGATGGGTCGATGTGTAGCAACGGGACGTGCATGTACCTTTGGGAGTTGTGTTGCCGCTGCCAAGTGAGCCGGGCGTTGGTTGTGGCGGAGGTTGGCCCATGCTCCCCTTCTTTCGTGACTTTCTTCTTGCAACACGGACATACGTAGGGGCACTTCACCTTCCCCTCAAGCTCCGCGTGCGCCGCCATAACTTGCCATTCGAGAGTCCTCTCGATCACCCCCCGCCGCACAAGGGACTCCCACGGGAGGTGAAAATTGGATGTCCGACTCGTGCAGCAATTACACCCGCATTCAGCTCCGCATCCGCATCCCCCCCCGGTGGCGTTTAAGTACTTATTGTCGCCCCCCTCGCACAGATGCGGGATCACCGTTGTCCCATCCGGAAGCTCCACGCCGTCCCTCGCAATCTTATTTAGCTCGTCGTAGTATTTCCATCCAAGCTCTTTCGCGATCTCATACGCATCGTCGCCTTCATATAATAGCGCCGGTATGTGAGCGAGGGGGCTGTTGTTGCCGACCCCATCGAGCCTTACCACTTTGACAGCACTCGTGGTTTGCTTGCATCCTCGGTATGTTTGGGCTGAGTCCGTCGTGCTCTGCAAGAACACCTCGTTCGCGAAGTCGAGGTGCTCCTTCAAGTCCCATATTTTCTTGGCCACGCAACTATGCAAGTTCAAGTGGGCTGCGGTTATGTTCGAGGCTGAACGCGAATGCAGTACGCCGTCTTGATAACTGTAGTCCATTCCCGCATCAAAGTTCAACTCCTCCCGGAACTTCCGGATTTGCCGCACGGACATGTTGCTCGACATCTGCGGTGCGGGGAGACCACACGACGGGAGAACGTACGGGACATAGGACCCCTTATCCGCGTCAAATTCCTGGCCGGTGAGACGAATTAGGCGCTGCGTCTTTTTATAGCTTATGCGTAGGTTTGACTTAATGCTGCTGCCCTTCCTTGCCGACCAGAACTCCTCGACGTCCTCCACGGCTCGCTTAACAGCTCGTTTGCAGCACGGTTGTAGTACTCCCGACGGTCTGTCCGCCTCCTCTCTTGAAATTTCCTGTGGCTGCTGTTGCTGACGCTGCTGCTGTTGCTCCTGCTGGGCTGATTGCTGACGCCGTTACTGAAGCTGGGTTGGCTGCGTCCGCGGTTTCGGCGGCTTTCCCTTATCACCGAAACGCTTTTGCAGCCGACCCGCCACGAATGCTTGTAGCCGTTCCCCCTCGGTCACCGAGCTCGCGAGGGGCTTACAGTCATTTAACAAGCCCGAGATGTCACGTGCAACCCTTGCTGCTGTCGAGTTGGTGAACGCTTTTGGCATGGTGATGCGGCGTTCTTTTTTCGCCGAACCCTTTTGACCCATAGCGACGTCGAGTTCTTCGTGAAGCTCGACCGCAGCCCGCCTGTGCTTCAATCCGGCGACATGACCAGCAGCTTGGACTTCGTGTACCTTCCTCTTTAAGCTAGCCACTGTAGCCTTAAGCTGTTTATCATCAGTTATCGCCTCACTCAATTTTCCCTCCACCGCTGAGAATTCTACGTCGCGCTGCCGCTGCACCCTTTCCTCATCCTGTGCGTTCGCTAACGCTTCCGCTAGCAATGTTATCTCAGAAACTTTCGCTAAGATGTCCTCCTCGAGCACTTGCCGTGCCAATCGTTCCCGCTGTGTGCTGGCCTGCCACTCCTGCACTTTTCGCTCGAGGAACCGGATGCGCAAGTCGCTAGCTGTTTCTGGTGAGTTGTCGTTGTTATCGGTGATGGTGCTGTTTCCAGGACGTTTGGCCTTTTTGAAGCGCCCGGTTCCCGGAACGCGCTCCGAGTGTTTATTGCTCGATGCGCCAAGGAGTGTTTTTTGCTCGTCACCTTGCTGAACACTTATGTCGACAAGGCCGCGCTTTAGAATACCCTTCCATAGCTGCGGACCCCGCCTAGTCGATTGGTTCCGAGTTCTAGCCCCGGTTGGAGGCGGAGGAGGGTGCTCCGCCGCATCCATGATGCCACTTTCGACTCCTCCCTACTTCCCGGCGACTAAATATGTCTCCCCCCCCCCCTCCCCCACCCATGCATTATAATCAGTGGAGTCACACTAGCAGCGGTAAAATTAGTTGGTTACATTCCGACCTCAACGGGACGAATACGCTATTGATGGAGGGCTTGCGGTGGGTAGCCGAGCCGCGTGAGCGCCGGGGGGGGGGGGGGGGGTGTTCCAGCAATGCGTAGCCAGCAGCCTCCGGCGTCCGCGAACGGCAAAGAAGCACGCACTACTGCATTCAATGTTTAATGGGCGCCGAAGTTTGCGGTCGAATGTGCGCCGCGGAAGGCCATTCGTCCGCATATGGAAGGCCAATAGCTACATACCTGTAGCAGCGCATCAGCACAGGTCTACGCACAGGTCTGCACATTTCCCAACAGAGGCCTGCAATTTATGAAGTATTCCGATGTCCGCGTTCGGGGTTTTTTCGGGACCCCGAAGTACCGATTGGTACAGATACCAGTACCCGCGGGAATCGATGTGAAAGTTTTAATACGTCATCAGTAAGAATACCGTCTAAATCATACCCGTATACAATTGAAAATGTTTACAACATGTACCGGTTACAAACCGGCTGCTGCTCTCGGCCCTCCCAACTTTGCTACTTAGGAGACTTATAGGCAGGGGGCAAGAGAGTTTCTCACTGGAGTCCATCCTCCCCGATGTGTGATGGGGTTCTTACTCCCTCCCCGCGGAGTTCTTGAGCGGCGTGTTGGCGACGTCTTGGTGGAATTAGGTGTGGGTGTGCAGTCGTGATGTGTGGTGAGTTGTCTAGCGTATTTTGATACGGTATTGAAATTGAAATTGAAATTGTTTACAACATGTACCGTATGTGCCGGTTTTTCACCAAAAGCCGGATGCGTCGGCTGCTGTCTCTGGGCCCTCCCAACTATGCCATACATGGAACTTACAAGTCAGGGCTAGACCGTTAACCACCTAAATCCAACCTCTCCAATGGGGGTCGGGGGTTTTACTCCCCCCCGGGTTGATACGGTACTATGGTAGATGAGAAGTTGGTGAGGCAAGCGTTGGATAATGTGGAGGTGGAGTCATGAGAGGACACGAGTGGTTTTGGGGCGTGCTTTCGAGATGATTTCACCCGGGGGGGCATTGCTGAGGGTAAGAAGCGATGTGAGACTGGCAGTCGTGGATGTGTGAGGGGTACCGGTGCGATTCATGGCGATGGGGAGGATGTCAATCTCAATACCGGGCCATTATTGATGGCGGGCGTTTGCGAGGGGGGTTTAATTGTTATGGATGAGTTGTGCGGTGTGCGAGAGGTTGTGGTCTATGCAGTATTTCTATTCCCTGATTATCATTTTTTAATTTACGAGTAGTGACGTCGAGCGTTTGAGTGTCCAACGAATGTGGTTTCTATTAGGCGGATAAAGTTGGGTTTGCGATCGGGGGGACGGAGCGAGGTCATGAAGAGGTCCCCATGGAGGATAGCGGGACATGGTGTGAGGGAGTCGATGGAGTTTCCTTCATTACCGTCTACCATACGCGTGCGCATACCAACAAGGGGGGTCGCGGTGACAATCGAGGGGGGTCGCGGTGAGAAGAGGATGGGAGTCGAAGGTTATGGTGGGTTTATTAAATTGAAATTGAGATTGAAATTGTTTACAACATGTACGGTATGCGCCGGTTTACAACAAGTACCGTATGCGCCGGTTGCTGTCTCTGGGCCATCCCAACAATGCCATACAGGAAACTTACAAGTCGGGGCTAGACCGCTAACCACCTAAATCCAACCTCTCCAAATATGGGTTTATTACCGAAGTCGGCGGTGATGGTTTCTCATCGGCCGCCGTCATTATTGCGTTCAAGTAAGGAGAGGAGGAGTTGAAGGGCACGATTGTGTCGGTCATGTCGAAGGCCGGATATCGAGGGACATTTGCCTGCCATATGACCATTGCAAGTGAATTGACCACACATGGGGCAGCGTAAGGAGGGGCTACATGTGAGGAGGCGTGTGTTGTGTACACCCCGCATGAATTCTTGCTTATGTGTAAAGTGGATATTGGTTAGTGAGGTGTGTGTTAGTGAGGTGTGTTTTTTGTGCAATGAGAGGTCCGCCCCGTCGGCTTCGGCACGCGCAAGCGAGGAGGACGCCGTGTTCAGTGGTGTGGTCGACTGGGGTGTGTTTGATGTTGTGGTTGTGGGCACTGTATTTGAGGTCGGTGTAGCGGAAGGGTGTGGGGTCACCTCATGGCAGAGTTATGAGTGTGTATGACCAAACGGAAGTGCCGACAAACGCCTCCGAACATGTAGTTTAAGTTGTGTTGGGCGGGTGACCGTCTGCGACTTGGTTAGCGAGAGCGTCTGCAAGGTCGTTACCTAGGGAGCGATTACGGGCTCTGATTTTGCCGAGGTGGGTACGGATACCGGAAGCGCGTCGAGTTCTCAGAGTTTTTTGTGATTGATTCGAGTGTGTCGCGGTGGATGCCATGGATGTAGGCTGTAGGGCATTGCATTGAGCCTTGAATGAGTCGGAGTGAGCATGCGCTATCGGTTAAGAGGTGTACGTGCCCGAGTTGGAGCCCGACATAGATGCCGGTTAGCTCCGCACGGTTAATGGTGTAGGAGGATGGGGTGGGGGTTACTAGGATTTTGACTCGGGTGTCCGTGGCCGGGTGTATTGCTGCCGCTCCAAGTTGAGAGGAGCCGTCGGTGTATAGGATGTCCTGCGAACTTCAGGTGAGAACACCTTTCTTGGGGTTGTACGTCAGTGTCACGCGTTAGGGGTGGGGACATCTGAGGGGATGAATGGGGTTGGGGGGAGGTAGTATATGCCGGCTGAGTGTGGTATGTGTGACTCGTATTGTTGCGGGGGTGGCGTGGTGAGGGATAGGAAGGGAAGTGGTGTGTCATACATTGATTCAAGTATGTTGTAGGGACCTCCTGTCCTCCTCGCTCCGCCCTCCCGCTCACAAAGCATACTTTACTCGCCTATTGGAGCCCATATCGTTGGACAATCGAACGCTCGACGTCGCTACTCTTCTGTAAAAAGCTTCAAATCGGGGAATGGATGTAATGAAAATGTTGATAATTTAAAACTATTACCATGCATATTCTGCTTGCCATCTAAGGCCCGTCCTGCATATGCCATCTAGGACTAAGTATGCAAATTTTATGCCGGGGGATCTCCTTGTCTATTCCCTCCGAAGTTGTGGTGGGGCTCCCCCCCCCCCCCCCCCCCCCCCCCCCCCCCCCTCCCTGGAGGTTCTTGGTAAGTAGAGATTCGGTGTGGGATTGGTTAAGTGGGTAGGGCAGAAAGTGTTGGTGAATGAATTGTTTGTAAGTGATGAGGGATTTGATACGATAAATGCGGAGCATGTGGTGTAGCAAGTGGACATAGTGAATACGTAGGCGGGAGATGATATTGGTAGTGTCGCGGGCTGGGGTTTGGGAGGGTTGGTCTGGTGGGTCATTTCTAGGGTTGATTAGGGTAGTAATGGTGGTGTGGGTGAGGGTGTGGGGTGTGCATGTGCGGCTCGTGACTATGGGTACATTGTCAACATGTATCCCAGTGTGAGCGGAGTGCGAGTGTAAGGGTGATGTAATTTTCTGTGATAAGTTGGTGGGTGTCCTTGAGGTTAATGAACGTGAAAATGATTTACAATATGTGCCGCTATCGAGTTGTGCGGTTGCTGTCTTAGGGCCTTCTTGTTAATGCCATCTAGGTCTTAGAAACCAAATCCAGGCCGGCATCATTGATCCGTGATACTCCTAGGGACTATGTCGTTATAACCGTATAGTATAACTCATGGCATAGCCATTGGTTGATAGACACTGCATTACATACTACTCAGCGAAAAAGTCCCGTTGTGAAATCCACAGAATTCCCTCCACCGCGGCAAAATAAAATCAGCCTATTGTTAGTTCTATCGCTAGCTCCGATCGCCTTGCTAGGGGACTCGCCTACTAGTCTCCCTCTCGCCCTTTACCCACTATTGGCACACCACCAGAAAAGAATGGTTGAGGCAGTCGTAGACATCCCACCGTTCCATTTCCTACCGGGGTTAGGTCGATACGAGAAGGATTATCCGAGGCGGCCCACTTCTTAGTGAGCAGCTGCCGGGGGGTAGGCGATCGGCTAGATACATTTGTAAGGGAGGCGTCCGCCGCGACAGACTCCGCGGGGGTGGATCGACATGGCGGGAGCGGTGAAGTTTGTAGGTTGTTGGGTCAACATTGTTGGGAGAGAGGTGGGCATAATCCATTGTATTGCTGATTGGCGTATCATCTTATTGAAATTGAAATTGAAATTGTTCACAACATGTGCCGGCAAACTGGACCGACTGCTGTCTCTCGGGCCACTCTACTTCGCCATACATGACTTATCAGCAAGTTGGGCCCGGGTCTCTTCGACCAAGTACACCTATCGACACACCTAGCTTCACTGTGTGTCGACGTTCCTCGGGAGTTAAAAAACTGTAAGCAACCGCAGTAATTGCCACAGCCCCCCCGCCTAAGCAGTAACACCGTAATAATTTTGTAATCAAGAAAAGCAGATCTAAAAATAAATCCACTTGTCGAGAAATGCAAAACTAAACTGCTGCTCGACCTTCACGATGCTCGGCCCGCTCCCACCGAACCGGGGTGCCGACCGGCCGAGGCCGGTCGGCGTTCGGGAGGGACGACGGGCTAGCCTAATCTAGCTCCCGCGTGACTTCGGTCTTGCCGAAGATAGGAGGGGAAAGGCTGGCTAAAAAAACCCCTCCTCGCGCGGTCGCTCGTCGATCCCGCCGCCCCATCCCGTAAGCCCCGCCAAGGTCGCCGCCGCATCCGCCGACGCGACGGTCCTCCTTGTCGAGGTCCCCCGTCACCTCCAGGGCAGGTGGGGGGGACCGAGACACATAGACATAGAAAAAATGGGCGCTCCTGCCTCCGCACCTGAATTTTCCCCGCTCATTTCCCCGGTTTTTTCTCTGTCTGGTACCCGGGTACCTGTCAGGTAGTCCGGCCTGCGTCCGTACCCTCCCCCCCTCTGATGCGCGTCCACCTAGCAGACTTTGTTGAAACAGGGGCCTCCGCGCTCACCCGGGCCCCCCCGCAAGGGTCTCGTCTATCCGGTAGTGGGTATCGAGGAGGGGGGGAGGGTCAGGTCGCCGTAGCCGGATCCGTCGGGCCGCGGGTGCACGGAAATTAATCAAAACCCTCCGTGCGGGGTTTTCCGGCGGCGCCGACCCGGAGGGTCGTCGTCGCCAGATCTTGTCGCTCCGTCCTTCGCGACAGGCCTCCTTGCCGCCCAAGCCTACTCCTCCCCCCTCGGGAGATGTATCCTGTCGGCGTGGCGGCTCGCTAGTGAGCGCCCTACCCAGGTGCTGCTCCCCAACTAGCTCGACGCCGGGTACGGACATTATTTTAATATTCCAAAAAAAGCCCTCCGTACAGGGCATTCCGGCGGCGGCTGATCCAGAGGATCTCCGCCGCCTCACATAGCCGCTCCTCCGCCTGCGACCGGCCACCGGCCTGTTCCAGGTCTTGCTTTTCCCCCTGAGAGGTGTCGACCGGCACAGGGCTGGTCGGCGGCTAGCGAGCGCCCTTTCCTGGCGCTACTTCCCGGCTGGCCACCACCAACACCAACACCCGCCTCCCACCGTTCATCTGGCCGTACCCTCCTCGCAATCAAACGCTCCTGAAGTACAGGTCCCACCCCCTCGAGGTAGGACTGTCCTTAGTAGTATCTGTACGCGAAAAAACATATCGGACGGGCCGAGCGGGAGATCTTGGCGCCGGTATCGCACAGAAATTATTTTTTCAAAAGCCCTCTGTACAGGGCTTTCCCGACAGCTGCTGATCCCGCGGATCGAGCTGTCGGCCCTCTTAGCCCCCTACCGTGCCAAGCCTAGCACGGCTACGGAGTTTCCAGCGCCCACCACGGGGAGGTGAGGGGATGCCGACGGGCCTGCGAGCGCACCCCCCTCCGGGGCCGCCGCCGCTGCGCCGCCGGCGGGCGCCTCGTATCATCTTATAGTGTTGAGTCACACCCATATTGTCACGATGCTACTCGACCAACATTATTGTGTAGCAACTTGATTACCACACAAAACTATGTCTCTCAACATGCTGCCTTCGCGGTCGGTTAGGACCCGGCCGTGGTCGTGGGAGTGTTTTGGCGGTGGAGTAGTTCTTTCGCTATCTGCCGGCGGGTTAGGCGGATGAGCACCGTGCCGGTAGTCTGAAGGGGGGGGGGGGGGGGGGGGGTTCGACGACCGTCGGGGGTCTTGGGGGCTAGGGGATTGGGTCGGGAGCAGATTTGGACGTTCTCGGGTAGTTGCTTGACGCCCTAGCGTTTACTAGCCTCCTCTATGGTTTTGTGGTAGTAGAGGTGGTGGAGACTACTTTGGTAAGCGCGATCAAGGTGCGTGTTAGCTTGTTCACTTCGAGTTTGAGTACCCCTGCGCTCGCCAGCGCGCGCCCTGCAATCGGAATGTGTGCGGAAACCATGCATGTGGAAGCCTCATACTGTACATCTTGCGTACTGACGCCCACACCCACACCACCAAACACACTCGCACACCTCTCTCACAAACATCCAAACATGGTGCCCTCCTCGCCCGCGCCGCGGAGGACGGCGCCGACTTCACTTTCCGCAAAAAACACACAACACTCACCAACATCCAATTCACCCACAAGCAAGAATTCATGTGGGGGGTCCACAACACCCGCCTCCTCACACACAACCCCACCCTGCGCTGCCCCATGTGTGGCCAATTTATTAGCAACGGACACATGGCCGGTAACTGCCCCACCATGTCTGGCGTAAGACAATACCGACACAACAGCGCGCTGCAACTCCTTCTCTCCCTCTTGGCACGCCACAACGGCGGGCGCTGGGAGACCATCACCGCAGACTTTGGTAACAAACCCATCAAATCATTCACCTCCCCCACATCCACTCAAACCCCTCTTGACTGTCACCCCCCGCACCCCACTCACATGCCCACCCGCCTTGTTGATGCTGACGAAGGTCTCTCGCCCGACTCTCTGACCTCGTGCCCCGCCATCCCCCCCCCCCGAAATTCTCCCCCCCGCGCTACGCCCGCCGGCGCACAAACCCGACTTTATACGCCTCCTCGAACCTCGATTCGTCGGACACACAAACGGGCGCCACCGTTACTCATCAATTAAAAAGATTCAGATAGGGGAATGGAAGTACTGCACGGACCACAACCTCTCTCAAACAACCCACTTGATTCGCGCCAAATACACACCCCTCGCAAATGCCATCCGTCGCCACTGGCCATGTACCGAAGTAGACATCCTCCCCATTGTCATGAGCCGCACGGGCACGCCGCACTCATCCACCATCGCAAGCCTCACCTCTCTCCTCACCCTCCGCACTGACCCTCTTGACAAACTCACCTCCAAAGCACGACTCGACACGTCTCGCATCCTTGCACAACTCCATACGCACACTGTTCACTACTTGCTACATCATCTCCTACTTGTCTACCGCATCAAATCCCGCACGACCTCTCACCGCGCTTCCACACACTGCACATTCACTCGCCCCTAATTGCACGCCGCCATCACCTCGTCTCGCACACTCCCCGGGGGGGAGTAAACCCCCGAACGCCCTTTGGAGAGGTTGGATTACGGTGGTCAACGGTCTAGCCCTGACTTGTAAGTTTTATGCATGGCATTGTTGGGAGGGCCCAAAGACAACAACCGGCGCATACGGTAATTGGTGTAAACCGGCGCATACGGTACATGTTGTAAACAATTTCAATTTCAATACATCTTGCGTAAATTAAACCCACGCTTGTATGGTGTACTCCTACTCCGGAGGCATGGGCATGAAGAGGTAATGGGCGTGGGCGATGAAGACGGATACAAAACGACTTGATATAATGACCGCAGCTCACGGAGAGGCGCTGTTTTGCCCGCTTCGTTGTGTGAAGCCAATTTACGGTAAGGGCTTATTAGGAGGGGGGCTTGCCGCACGGTAATTTTCGAATCTTTAGTGTTATTTGGAGGCATTGATGGGCAAAGCGACCCGATGGCTGGCTTAGACCCGTTTACTTGAACCACCTTGGCATGTTCGGGACGCCCTAAGACAACAGCCAGGTCGATAAGTTGATTCTTGATGGAAAGTATACTCACTCTCTTTAATGACAGTGGGAGGGAAAGAAGATGTCATCACCAATGCGGCCCAGTGCCGTTGTATGCTTTCGATGCTCATAGTGAAGTCATGTAAACGATATGGAAAGCGGAGTACTTTTCTTACATGACCCATAACGAGCGAAGTACCGCGATATCCATGCTATCAAATTCTAAACATAATATAAATACCAACATGTCAAGCAACTACTACCCGCACGTATGAACAAATCTAAGTCCTATACACACCACTTATATAAAGCTATAAAAAAAAACTGGGGAACGATATCACGATGTTTGGTTGCTGTGCGACAACCCCCTCACGTATACCGAGCTCGTTGTTGCTGCTTGACTTCCATGCAAGCCACATGGAGTAAGCAGAACAAGGGAGTGTCAGTACGAAGGGGAGCCCGAGCAGCACCAACGCCTCCAGTGCCGGCGCAAGCAATGCAAATTCTGCTGAAATAGCGCAGCTGTTGGTCTGTCATCAGCTTTGCGCGAGTGAGGCTTCCTGTTGGTTCGTTTGCCAATCTTCGCCACTCTTGTCAGTAGCAGCCGACATGAAACTGTTTGCCAGATCCCAGATGCCGATGTCATCGATCCCATGTGGGAGCGCAGCGGCGCCAAACATGTCAGCGTGATGCTTGCAACAGGCGAGGCCATCGAGGCTGTGGTGCTGAATATCATTCCATAGCTTGTCCACTGAAGGCCCGTTCATGTGCAGCAAGTCTTGGTCCACCAGGAAGTTGCACGAGTCCAAGAGCGCTGCTGAATCAACGTACGGACTGCTGCGAAGGCCTGAGGGAGGGGCACAGGGACAGCAGCGTGGTCAGTGTTACGAAACCTAAATCAAGCACAGCTGAGGAACAAGCTATACTGAAGGGGGCTCATATATGGCTTACGTGAATCAATGTTGGCTGGGGTAGCAAGCAGACTGTGGCTCATCGAGGCGTCGGCGGAGTGGGTCATCGCTGTCCAGACAGAATTATCGGTGGCAGCATTACTGACGACTGGTTGGGGAGTTGCAATCTGCGGGGTGGGAATAACAGCGGAAGATAAGAGGGCAGAGGTAACACTGCGTCATATGGATATGGGGTAAGATATGGGAGTAGGGATGGGCGTGTCACATAGGTGTGTAATTATTGCAACGCAAGATGACCAGACTCATCAAACAGCAGCAGGAGCAGCAGCAGTAGATAATCTGCCACCCCGTCTGACCTGCTGCTCCTCCTTGCCGTCATTCAGGAATGAAAGATTGAAGTCGTCCATATCCATCATCATCCCGTCCTGAGGCAAATAACAAAATAAACAAGAGGAGTCAGTCACGACTAGGTACTTGAGCGGAGGGCGAGGCTATTCGGCGTTGAGACGGTCAGTAGGTCGTCGTCGTGGGAGCGCGAACTATGGTGGGGAGGTATTAGTGCCGGGGCGCTGGACTCAAGCAAGGAGTTTATGCATGGCAGACTTGCTGCTGCTCGTATTGCAAGCGAGCGCACCTCGCTAACATGTTCTTCTTGTGACACCTTCACGGCGTGCTCCTGCCGTGCCATCGTCACGATCTGACGCGCTCTGCTAGCCTGTTCCTGAGCAAGGCTCGCGACGTGAAGCGCCGCGCGAACCTTCCGTTCGTTGAACAACCGACAACCACAGGGTTAGGATACCGTTTCAGGGGGGCTGTACACAATGGTCGCGCTGTACATAATGAGTGAGGGTTGGTAATTAGCAATAGACGCCGGCGCAGCCGAGCACGCACCGTATCATCATCTCCACGCCCATTGTCGCGAGCTGCGATGCACATAGAGACAGCCTTATTGGCATCTATCTGGATGGCCAGAGCCTCTTTCATCATCGCAAAGGCGTTGTCAATTTTAGCTGTGATCGCGCCCTGATGGAAAAACTCGTAAGCTTCTGTAGCAGGGTACTGAGCGTTTCCTGATAACACGGCGAAGTCGGCGCAGGTACATATTAGTAGGGACTCGTCAAAACTGTACCATCAGTCAGCAGCATCAGTTGGCGGCTAGGAGTTGTGCAAGTCGTTGCAGAGGTACACACCGCATGCCGCTTGTTGGGAACTTAAAGCCTCGCGCTTGACTTTCTTCATGGGATTCTGGTGACTCTTGGGGCTTTCGGAATTCTTCGACGAGGTGGGCCTGAAGAAGGGTGCACGAAAACAAGTTTGAACAAAAAATAAACGTACACGTACGTTAGAAGTCGGCGTACTAACAACATCAATGACGTTTACCAGAAGCAGCGAACGTGCAAGCACAAAATACTCGGCGAGCCAGACCAGAATCCTAGTAGGGCTTCTGCGAAAGCCGTGAATTGTGTACTGTCCTGCTGGGTATACCGGTAGGTTGCGGTTCGCTAGTGGGGGCGGCGAACCGGGATCGAAGGAATTGCCAGTTGCAGAAAATAGGGCATCGCCAGATAAGGCCACACGATTATTATAAGAATATTTTGTCACTATTTTAAAATATTGACGGCAACTTAGTGTCGTCGGATAAGGGGGGGGCCACTTACAAGTCAAAGGACGTCACATTAGTCCAAGTAGTCTCGACAGGAGACAGACCCTGCTCTTCGCCGGCGCCTTTCTCACCGGCCGTCACCTCACCCTGGTCGGCGCGGAGTATCTTGTAAAACTTGTTCTTCAGCATTTTGGCGCTGCGGCAGCTAAATACATACCACCACCGCCACCAAATACACCGCGATAGGCACAAGTGCACGGGGGAGAGAGACACCGGGTTAGCTACCTTGCTATTCAAAAATAAGGACTGCAGTGAAATAGGGTTTAAGCACCGTCAGGTGCCGAGTGCCTGCGGGCTTCAAAGCCTTCAAGCAAGTAGGGTGGGAGTCGACGTTACCATGCCGGTACACTAGTACCCAACCGTGTGAATGCGAGTCCGCGATATTCGTACTTCAACATGCGCGGCATACAACCATACCTGAGAAGCGGGTACTTGGGGGACTGGCTCAGAATCTCCCAGCTGCTGCGCCCGTGATCTTTAACAGCTTGGAGAAGCTCCCGCTCTTCACAAGCAGTCCAACGGTGGTACGACCTCACTTTCGCGGGACTCTGGGGCGGCTGCCGGCCGTCAGTAGTGTCCGTAATCATATTGTTAGATATATATGGAGAACAAGATCAACTGGATCCTGTACGCAACGGAATGGAAGCAGGCTGCTCAGGCCCTTATGTAAAGGCCATACATGCGGTAAGGCGGGCCCCGCTTCAGGGCATAGACCGGCTTAGTAAATACACTGTACCCGGCTGAGTTGTCTCCCAACACCGTGGGACGAAGGCGCATTGCTGCGACTCGGCGGGTTGCTTTCTTAACCTATCGTCAGCTATGATTTCGATAAGATAATGGATTACAAAAAGAACAACATGAACACGGACAGGGAAAAAGGGAAAGCTTCGATTTTGACAACTAGTAATACATCAATTTGAACAAGATAATGGCAATAAGATTTTGCTAGCTTTGTGCACAATGTAGAGCTTTCTTTTGCCGTATTTTGGATTCCGTAATCCTCTTGTCACTCTTGCCCTTTTGTTTCTTCTCCCATTTCCCCTGTCCGTGTTCATCTTGTTCTTCTTGTAATTTAATTTTTCAATAAGAATTTTTCATATCATACTACTTTCATTTCTGAAAATGTGTGTGTGTGTGTGTGTGTGTGTGTGTGTGTGTGTGTGTGTGTGTGTGTGTGTGTGTGTGTGTGTGTGTGTGTGTGTGTGTGTGTGTGTGTGTGTGTGTGTGTGTGTGTGTGTGTGTGTGTGTGTGTGTGTGTGTGTGTGTGTGTGTGTGTGTGTGTGTGTGTGTGTGTGTGTGTGTGTGTGTGTGTGTGTGTGTGTGTGTGTGTGTGTGTGTGTGTGTGTGTGTGTGTGTGTGTGTGTTTGTCGGTATGTCCACTTGGTCATCAGCTCGATTGGATTCGATACAACAAATGCGATATTTTTTTTTGTTTAAGGTGTGTTGGGGCTCACTTGTGCCAAAGATGTGGATGACTTACATAATTTGGTATCAGTGGCCCTTGAGCCACCCTACACGCAATATGAGAGGGAATCGGGTGGGTGGGTTTGCGTGAGCGATAGCTCTCGCAAAAGGCAGAAGGTGGACATACAATCGCTTGTATTGCGTCATACAGTGTGCGGATATTTTACTGTCCGAGCGCGCGTGAGCGCTTGAACCGTTAGGGGAGCTGTACCGTCGGAGGTAACGCTTCTTACTGCGTAATTATAGTCGTGTAATTCGAACCTCTATATTACCAATACGACCATTTAAGTTGTGTTGGGGCTCACTTTTGCCACCTGTCGCCAATTGGCGTGTGACGTTGAGTGGGACTCCGCCATGGGTCATCCAACCAAATGGTTGCCAACCTCCCGGGCTCGGGAGTACTGTTGAGTCGATGTAGTCGAGGACTACGTCCGATTCTCACGCCCAACCGCCGAAGAACTCGATCTTTTGCATCGGGGTACCGATATTGTACGGTGCATTAGCTGCACCTTTCCGTAAGGAGTGCGAAGTCCAAGCGAAACCGTGAGGAAGTTGTTCGTGTAATGCACGAAGTACCCGTTGTAGCCATGCTGTCAAGGTGTTCGCCGTCCAACTTGTCGTAGGTTAGTTCAAACTAATGGCCCACCGCATGTCCGGAATCTTCCCGGCGGAGAACTTGGTACGGGCAGCGTCGAAGTACCTTAGTAGTTCCGCTATGTCTAGGTGGGTCGAGTCCGGTAATTCACATAGGAGTTTTCGCTCCGTGGAAGTACCGCGTTGACATTTTCGCTTTCCGTGGTAGAGGAGGATTCCACCGGTTGGTGTACTGTTAGCACCAGCATCCCATTGCTTGGTGCTTATGTACAAGGTAGCACTTTGTCATACATGGTGGCGGTCGGCCGGCCCTTGCCGGTGCCTTCGCCGGCCGCCATCTCTCTCTTCTCACTTCTCTTGTCACCACAGCCGGCCCCCTTGTGGGGCCGGCACGACGTACGTGTAACTATCCGTTCCCGATTCCGACATGTACACAACAGGTCTCCAGACCGGCACTCATCTCATGCTCCCTCGATACAAAAAAATGTGGATACGAGCACCGTCACCAAACACGCTCTAAATAGTAGAATGAGGTCCGACATGGCTTGAGTCCAAGTGTTTGTAAGGCTGCGTGCGCATGTCCTTGACGAGGCGTAGCGATGAGACGAGAATCCGGGGTGGCAAATACATGCGTGTGCGGCTGGGCCGGAGGGATACCTGGGACTCTGCGAGAACCCGCCGGACTTTTCCTACTAAGTCGCCTTGTGCGATTTGTTCGGTGCCGTGGTCTTTGAAGAACAAGTTCACTACTAAGAGGTAAGGTTGCATACTAGTTGCCTTGATGGTGCCACGTTCCCCGATCCATGCGATGTAGCGGGCCATGGTAGCGGTGGTCGCGGCTAGCGGGGGTAGGCCTTGTTCCTCACAAAGCGAGAAGTATGGTTTGGTCGCGTTGCTATACGTGTCGGACGTGCTTTCCGCCCAAGCGGAGGTCAATAACTCGAGAGTTTTTGCCCCAAGGCTGTCTGTTCCCAGTAGGCGTTGCATGTAAGGGCGCATCGAGGCGCCCAAGGGGTTGTTGCATCCGGCCACCTTGATATTGTATCGTACATTAGCTGCTCGGGTGGGGTAAGTTTGGATTGCGGGTCTGATATGTTGTGTGTTGAACTTGGTTAGTTAGCACTTATTGCGCCTCGGCGGAGGTACAACCATGCCGGAAGAGAATCCGGAAGACAGTGACGGGCAAGTGAGGCTTGCCGATTGTACCTCGTCCGTGCCGCCTCCCGGGACGGAACAAGTGCGCGCGGGCCGGCACGACCGTCTCGTGGCACGCCAATTTGGTAAGTGCATGGTGTCACGCTTTTCCTTGCCAACGGGGGGCGACCACTGTGGCGGCTGCGCCGCTCGCCTGTAGCTTTTGGGCGAGGTCGGGCAGTAGTGGCCATGGCGGGTCGTACCAGTTCTTTTCTCTCGCCATTACGTATCGGCGAGGTGAAGGGAGTTCACCGCTTCGCACGGCATGTCTAGCCAGTTCGCGTTGTAACGGAGAAGTAGCGTGTTGAGCGCCGACGCAAAGCGGTCGATCGTGTGGGGGCCGAGCTGCGTGTCCATCTCGTGAAACACCAAGGGGTCTAGCTGCTAGTCGTCGTTGTCTAGGTGGTGGGTGAGCTTGTCTGCCCACGTGTTCGCCGCGGACCTCATGTACCGGGGTCTGATGTGAATGTTGTTGTTGTCCAAAAGGTACCATAGTCGGCGTAATTCGTTCATCATTTCCGGGGAGCGGGACGTTAGGCCGGCCGAGACGTAGCTGACCGCCCGAATGTCCTCGTGGAGGAGGACGTTGCGGCCAACGAGATGTGGCAAGAAACTGAGGACGGCCAGACGGTCGGCCTTCAATTCCTTCCACGTAATGTGATGGTGTTCGTCCTCAAGTTCCCAGAAGCCGCGTGCTTCCAGTTTGCCGTTTAGTGATGCTCCCCAACCATACCCCGAACTGTCGCAGTGTATGTAGGTTGACTCGACCGGTCGGTGGATGTTCTTTCCATTTGCGTGGTTGGGCACACGGGTCCACCACTGTAGGTCGCGACGGAGGTGAGGGGTGAGACGGACTCGGCCTCCCCACTTGTCGCCGAACACGGAGTTAAATTCGCGAAGGAAGAATCTTGCAACCGGGGTAGCGAGAAAAAGGTGTTGCCCATGACCCGTGAATGACTAGAGCTCCTTGACTGGGAGCCATTTGCTTGCTCGCGTAGCACGATGCAGTAGTTGCCGGGTTTGCTTGGCTAGCTTCTGAAGTTTTGCTGATGGTGCGAAGAAGTTACACGTTGTTGTGTCGATGTCGATACCCAGGTGGTGGCAATACTGTGTCGGCTCCCAAAAACCGGTGGTGGGGTGGCGGAGAAGGCCGTGTCATATCTTGGCCCATTTATCTAGGTGCTAGCAATCCCGCATTATTTGTTTCCTCGAAATAGTACTTGTATCTTAGCGATATTCGGTGACTATTTTATTGTCATCACGGCAGTACCACATTATCGGCGTATTTTCCGCGGACGGTACAGAGTTACTAGCAATGTTTCTTCCAGAAAGTTCCTTTGTAGATAATTATAAGAGCTTGTGCGATAAGGTTTGACAAGACGGGAAAGATAATCTCGGATAATCTGTATCGCTAGTAATAGTTTGGTTTAGTTAGCTGTCAGCCTAAGCTACATGTTCTAAGGTTGTTTCTAGAACACATGAGGCGTGGATATTTAAGATGGGGACTAACTTGCCATGGGATGAGACCCAGACCGGTACATACCAGATTTACGCCACACCCAGATTATAAGAAACCATGTTCCTAAGACAGTCTTATTAGTTCTCTCGGCGTTGCATAATAAGATCAAGAGATTAGGTTCTACTATTAGTCTAAGGTTGCCAACTTAGCCTAACCAAAGTACCGCCTCACACATGGACTCGGAGCCCTAGAACAGCGAGACGAGACAAAGATGTCTAACCGAGCAAGTGAAAGACTACCAGAGGAAGTCGATGGTCGACAAGAGGGGGCGCCTTATGGGCCGACACAACCGACATCGACAGCTGGTCTAAGACATGCAGTGCGAGAAGGATCGAGTCCCACGATGGAGCCGATGTCGGTACACGTCACCGAGATGCTACAACGTCTAAGTAACCGAGTTGACACTCTTTCGATTGAGCTATCTCAACTGCGTGACCACGTCGACAACGGTTTCAGAAAATTTTAAGGACGAGTGAACTGAAACCGAGCGACGAAGAATTTTCTTCGAGGGGAACAATTGAGATCGGAGAGGACGCGAGAGATGCCGAGCATGATGCCTAACGACGTCAAGCCAGCCAATATTAAGAGCATCGCAAATACTAATGTGAGTCGACGAGTTGAGAAACTGGTCTCGACACGCACGAGGGTATCTACGGTATCAAGGCGTTAACTTTGAGAACAAAAATGAGTGTATTGGGTATCTGGTTTTATGGAAGGCCCGCTATCGAAGTGTTGGTACTCCCAAGTTGCGCAGATTGGAGATGAAGTCGGTGGAGGATTTTCCGGAGTTTTGAAATAAAGAGATCTTTAAATCAAGAATTCTGCGGAAGAACACCGGCGGAACAAGCGAGATTGAATTTGGACAAAGCGCGACAGAAAACCACGGTCTTGAAGTACGCAACCTATTTTCGAGAATAACAATTATTGGAGCTTCCTCACCGTCATGGAGAACATGACGTATATGGTTTCCAGCGCGGTCTAAGACCCTCGATTCATAAGGAGGTTGCCCTGAAAAACCCTAAGACCCTACACGAGACGATTCAAGCAGCCTTGCGAGCGGAGGCAGCATAGACCAAGATTTAGACGACCCAACGCTCGGCACGCCGGCTGAATGCCATCGAGGAGGAGAGCGACTTTTCGGAGGCAACGGAGGAGGTCGACAGTGAGTCGGAAGAAGACTTGCATGGCGCGACCGATGAAAAACCGCGGGAGCGGTACGAGATTCGACGCCTTACTCAAGCGGAGGTCGACAGATTTAAGAAGGAGGGCAAGTGCTTCATTTGCCACAAGAGGTGACACATTGCTATCGATTGCCCGGACAGAAAGAACAAGAAGAACGACAGAACGAGGAAACCCCGGCCGGGAAAGTGAGACATGAGTCGGCAGCTTCCAACAAGCTACATGGTGAGGTTTCGTCTCCTACAACGGCTAAGAGTGTGACCAAGAGAAAAGAAGTGCGAAACCCGTTACCTCAAACGACATTGAGGCCAATCTTTAGGAGCAAGGACTTTAGCGACATGATGATGAATAGCGAGTACATCCTAAAGTACTCTCAGACCTACGGACATTTCGACTTAGATGGAGGTAGCGATAATGACGGCCTTAATTTTCAAGTGGCGGAGGATTTTTGCTGTCCGGCGCGCCCATTTCAGGAGAGAGATCTATAAAAGGACCGGAGAATTTGGCTAAATGCGCCATTTGACGAATTAGAAGATTTTTGGGGCCACTATTTGCGGATTAAACTGCTTCATTCCCACCTGAGAGCGGTTATAGTGGTTCCGAAATAGAGGACAACGCCATGGTTCAAGCTAGTGCGAAATTTCCGACTTGTAAACGAGCTAGCGGCAATAGAACATGTGTTTACCTGTCTTACGAACGATGGAATAGACGGAAGTAGGCAAGATGTTGCACCGACAAGATGGACGACGAAAGTTTACGTCGACGACACCGATCGAGTTCGATTTCTGCCCCATAACCTACAGAACACTCCGAAGATCTACTGGACTCACTCGACGACTCTTGTTACCTATGGGCGACGAGTGTTACTGACGAAAGAGGATACTAGCAAACATCTAGTATGGTTTCATGGTGGCAAACAAGAGATTGAGGACGCGACCCCGGAACGCACAGCAACGCGATCTCTTACGGAGACAACTCGATTTAAGGTGAGCGAAACAAATTTACGCCTTTTAGGAACGGAGCTTCCGGACAAAATAAGCGCTACGTGCATATCGCTCGCGTTTGACCCGGATCGATACCGAATGCTACGTCAACTTCTCGGGCAATGTGGGTTACCTAGAAGGAATTAATTTCGGCGCGGCGTACGGGTTATCTAGTTCGTGGAGATCAACAGTTCCCTCTTCGTTACGAGACGTTTGTACAACCGATATCGACGGGTGGATGAACAAGAACGTCCGACTAGAGGACAATGTTCCTGCGACGCTACACGTATCTACCACCCAATTTGGAACTAGTCTTTTAGTGTTGGAAGGCACCCCACGCGGACATCGATGCCGTTTTTTGGTGGGTTCTGGCGCTTAGGAAAATTTCTGCAAGGCTGAGTGGGTACGGGAGCATCACATTCCGACAGTCTCCGGAAAGAAATACCGGATTAAAATGGCAGATGGTAGTACAACTACAACTCGTCAGCGGCTACTGAATGAAGTGCTTACAATAGGGAGCATGGACATACGTTTGGACGCAATTATGACGGAACTGGATAAATTCGACATCATCTTCGGCCAACCTTGGTTATAAGCCATCAACCCGGATATAGATTGGTGTACTAAAACGATTCGCGACCGTGAAACTGGCGAAGCTATGGTGTATGGCGACGATTACACCGTACCAGTGGCATTACATCACTTGGAGGCGGATGCGATGGCAAAGCTGCTTAGACAACAACAAGCAGACCTCTTCTTGATTGGACTACGAGAAGTACATGACGCAGTCGACGACATCAATACCGACAAGCAACCCGAGTGGACGACTTCGTTGCGAGACTCCCTGAACGAGTTTACGGACATCATTAAGGAGCCTTACGGTCTACCACAAACCCGCGAGTGTGACTTCGAGATTAACTTGGAGTGCGATGAACCACCTAAGGAGCGAACATACCGTATGTCACCGTGAGAACTCCGAGAGGTTCATGTACAATGACAAGATTTACTCGCAAAAGGCTGGATTCGTCTGTCTAAATATCCGTATAGTGCCCCGAATTTATTTTTACGCAAGAAGGATGGTACCATGCGTATGTGCGTAGACTACCGGAAACTCAACGACCTTACGAGGAAAGACCGTACACCGTTACCTCGAATCGATGAATTACTCGACCCGCTATATATGGGGCTCATTATCTTATTACGATGGACATGTATAAGGACTATCACCAGGTTCGAGTTAACGAGCGCGATGTACATAAGACAGCATTCCGAACTCATTACGGACTATTCGAGTACTGCTTAACGAGTACCCTTTGGACTACCCTTTGGACTGTGCAACGCCCCAGCTAGATTCCAAGCGATGATTAATCGAGTTTTAGCCCCGTATCTTGGCAAGTTCTGCATGGTATATCTGGACGACGTGTCGATCTACAATAAGACATCCGATGAACACCTCGAGCATATTCTACTCGTGTTCCGAGAGCTTTTGTTAAGCGAGTCGATAGGGGGTGCAATGGCCGCCATTCCACCCTCTACCGCATTGGCTGCGACAGCGGGAATGGATTGCTGCTAGTCAAACGTGTAGCTCGGCTCGTGAGCTGCTGAATCTGGATTAGTAGGCGAACGAATTTGCCTTGATCTGCGCAGAAATTCGGAGTCCACGAGCATCGCATGCCATTTGGATTAGGTCTGTGATGCGGCTAAGAGAGAGTATCCTCGGCGATGTGTCGAGGCGTGGTAACATCGGGCGGCATATCGGGATGTTGTGTTACATTAACCATAGGGGGGAGTGTCTTGTGACGCTCGGTTACGAATCAAAACGAAAATAACAAAGTAGTGACACCATGCTCGACTACTAGAGTCGAGACTGCGTTTCGCGCGAGGATTAGATAGGCTAGGCGCGAAAGCATAGTGTTGGTACTCGGGGATCGCACCGGCGTAAGGGTTGCTGCTAGTTAGTGCCTAGCTAGAGCTATCCGGTGGTAAAGGTTGTTTTAGTTGGTTGGTCGCGCCACCCTGCCCGTACAATATCGTTGTCCTAGAGGTGTGGCGCGTCGCTAATTACAATAATACTAACCGCGGGGGCTACTATGCCGTACACATTGTGGGTAGGGTTGTAAACCTCTAGATTCACCCAATCTAACCACAATAAGAAGTGTAGTAGAGCCGGGAAGCAAGCAGTTGGCCGTCATTCGGCATCGTTAGACCCGACCTTAAAGCGAGTGTTGTTTATGGAGTTTGTCGATGTAAGCCCATGAATTAGCAAAAAGTGTCTTTACTACACACGTCGTTATAAGCGCCGCGCTCGGGCAGTGCTCACGCGCTCACACCTTGTTGCACATTGCTTAGTGAGCCATTTTACTATCTTTTTTGGACTGGTTGGAGAGGCGTGGACACCGTGATAAATGTGCAAGGTTTGGTTTGCGAGTGTGTGAATGGAGCATGAAAGTTCACGCCGCATGCACGGATGATGTACTTGGAAAGCAAGCGAGTAGAAACTCACATTATTGTCAAGCTTGCGGGGGCGATAAGGAACTATTACACACTCGTGGTGACATTGAACGTCATCCCACCCTCATCAAGTGCCTAGCACTTGCCTATCTCAAGACACGCACACTCCATGTGATGAGCACACACTAACTTCTACTCTGAGCCATTAGATTATATCTAACGCGTAGCAAATGGCCACTATCAACACAATAATCCATTACACTGCTGATTGGCTTCTCATCATTTAATGCGGAGTCTTGGCAGATCTATCACTGTAATAATACACGCTCAACATAGCAACATTGTTGATTAGCAACTTGATTAGTGTTGCGAGTAGTATCATGTGACAGTACGTTACATGACTAGTACAAGTACTCGCTACGATATTTATACCGTACCTTCCACGGATGTAGTGTACTAGAAGTCACACTTGCCATTGTGAAGCTCGAGGACACTATCCGTAGTACTGTACGTATATGTACCTCCCGGTATGTACAGTACGCACGGTGAGTTCTCCCACGCGTCAAGACGCTAGGCACGAGGCCAATTGGTTACACAACCTGGCCTACGAAAGACTACGGACCTCGACACGTCGACACCTGCCTGGGGAAGCGTGACGCATGACGAGACCGAAGGCGAGCTTCGCTAGACTATAAATAGTCTAGCACAATGGAGGGCGGTGACAGAATATTCCACATTGTAACTTCTTTCCTTCAATCCCCGCATAGCGACGGCTCCACTGTAGTTTGCTTACAGAACTACCAGCACTTTTCACTCATTGAACGCTTCCCATGAGAGGGTTTGATTGCAGAACCAGCCACCGAGAGGCTGGTTGCGACATTAGTATACATCACCATGTCGCTCAACACCCCCCCTTGCTAGTCGAGCAAACACATGATCGCATTGCACAATTTGTTTTTCCTTGTACTCACCAATGGCTTGGTTAGCACAAGAGCAAACATATCCTCCGTCGTAGAGCATCGGACCACTACGATGTCTCCGCTCTACACCTTCTCCCGGCAGGTGGAGAAGGTACATCGCGTCCATCTGCGTACTACGTTCGGTTGTCGTGCTTGTCTTACTTAGAGTAGTGCAACTCTGATTGTCCTCGTAGATGGTGATGGCAAAACCGGGGCCTTGGTGCAACTCATTGAGCAGTTGCTTCAAAAAGATCCTCCGCGCTTGGATTTCCTCCGCTCACTTCCCGGTTTTCCCTCAGTTTGGTACCCGGGTACGTGTCTGGTAGTCCGACATGCGCCCGTATCCCCCCCTGTGATCGCGCGTCCACCGAGCAGCCTCTTTCAAGGGTGGGCCTCCGCACTCACCCGGGCGCGGTCTAAGACCCTCGATTCATAAGGAGGGTCTAAAGCTATTCAAAAGCCCTTTGTACATGGCGTTCCCGAGAGCTGCTAATCCCGTGGATCGCGCTTTCGGCCCTCTTTGCCCCCTACCGTGCAAGCCTAACACGGCTACGGGGTTTCCAGCGCCCAACACGGGGAGGTGAGGGGATGCCGACGGGCATGCGAGCGCACTTTCCTCCGGGGCCGCCGCCGCTGCACCGCCGACGGGCGCCCATCGCATCACAACATTAACCGCTCATTTCTAATGTGCGGATGATTTTAGTAGAGCGGATGTTGAATTTGTAACAAGTACTCTTTTACTATGGGGCCCGGTCAATGTCCCCTCCCCACATGGCCTCCGCTACTGCTTGCTCGTCATCGACCACCACACCAACTACATGTGGGTGCGGTTCCTTAAGTCTAAAGACGACGCATGTTCGGAATTAGAAACCATCCTCTTGGACATCAAACACTTGCATGCCCGCCATCACTCCCAGACGGGCGCGTTCGCACCGGTCCTCAAGTTTGACTCCGACTCTGTGTTTGAAGCTGCTGTCACTCGCCGGATGTGCGCACACCTCGGCGTCGGGGTACAGTTCTCTGCCCCATACGCCCACCACATGCTCGGCAAAGCCGAACGTCCTTGGCGCACTATCCGGGACAATGCCTCGGCGATGCTCCACAACATGGCCGTTCCCAACTCCATGTGGTCGTGAGCTGTCAGCAATGTTGTGTACCTTCGCAATCGCACGTACAGTCGCTCGGTCGGACCTAATGGGGGCGTCCCCCTCACGCTCCTTACGTCGTTGGTGCTCGACGCCTCCAAGTTCCGCGTCTTCGGCTGCGCCGTTTTCGCCAAGGTCCCCGACAAAAAACGTCGGAAACTCAGTGAAAAAGCATTTCGCGGCATCCTGGTGGGCTATCCCCCTGACGCACCCGGGTATCGTGTCTACAATCCGGAAACGCGTCGTATCACCACTTCCGTACATGTTGCCTTTCATGAAGACACCCCAGGCTTCGACACACAACCCTCCGTCGACTCGGTCATCACCGACTCTTCAGAAGACGTACCCGCAGACTCACCCCTATCCCACCCCATTGACCTCACATTACCCACACCCCTACCCCCCCCGGCAGCCCCTCGCCATGCTCGGCTCCGCTCACACCCCATTCGATACGGCAACATGGTTGCCCACTTGTCCGACTACCCCCGACCCTCGTGACGGCGTGTTGTGATCCTGAACAAGGCAAAGCTCAAGAGGACATCTTTGAGCACCCTCACGTCCCCGACCTTGTCACGGGTCCCCCACACAACTGCCGTCCAGTCCCCCACTGCAGTCGCCCTCCTCTCCGCCCGAGAGTGTGTGGAACTAAAGTCCTACCGGGCTGCGCTGGACAGCGCCCAAGCCCCCCAGTGGCAAGCAGCTATGCAACAAGAGTATTCCTCCCTCATCAGCAACGGCACGTGGGACCTTGTGGACCTCCCCCCAGGCCGCATGGTCGTTAACAATATGTGGATCTTCAAAGTCAAGTCGGATACAGCCGGCGACGTCTCCCGCTTCAAAGCGCGGTTCGTCGCCAAGGGGTGCAGCCAACGCGCTGGACTGGACTACACGGAGAACTTCTCCCCGGTCATCCGCATGGCCAGCCTGCGTCTCTTCCTAACCATCGCAGCCGCCCGCGACCTTGAACTCTGCCAGCTTGACATCGACACAGCGTTTCTCTACGCTCCCATCCGGGAGGATGTGAACATCCGCCAGCCCTCGGCTTCACCGATGGCACGTCCAAGGTTTGTCACCTCAAGCGCTGCCTCTACGGCCTTAAGCACTCCCCCCGCGAGTTCAACATGCTCCTTCGTGCATGGCTCGTCGACCATGGATGCGTCTCCGACCCGTGCATATACATCTACCGCACCGGCCACATTTTCGCCATGATCGCCATGTACGTCGATGACATTCCCGCGGCCTGCAATGATGCCACTTGGCTCGCATCGTTCAAAGCCCAACTCGGAGCACGGTTCAAGGTCAAGGACCTAGGCGACCTCTCCCAACTCCTCGGCATGCACATTACCCGCGATCGCTCGACGCGCACAATCTCGCTGGACTAGTCCAAGTACCTGCGCGATATACTCGCCAAGTACGGCATGTCCGACTCTAAGCCGTCGTCACTTCCGATGGACCCGGGCTTTCTCGCCGGCCTCGCACACATGAATTCGCCCTCTCTCACCAAGGACGTCTACCCCAGCCTCATGGGCAGCCTCCAGTGCGCAGCCGTCTGTACCCGCCCCGATGTCACCACGGCGTTGAGCATCCTCGGCTATGCCCAAGCCTCACCCACGGAGGCACACTTGCAGGCTCTGAAAAAGGTCCTCCGCTACCTCCATGGCACCATCGACATGCGCCTGACGTTGGGGGGGGGGCATGGACCACAGCCTCCAACTCACAGGCTTTGCCGACGCTGATTGGGCCAACGACAGCAACACCCGCAATTCTCGCTCTGGCTATCTCTTCACCCTCGGACGCGGGCCATTCAGTTACAAGTCCAAACAACATACTTGTGTGGCTCAATCCACGTGTGAAGCCGAGTACTACTCTGCGGCTGACGCCACCAAGGAGGGACTCCACCTCCGACAACTCCTGGGGGAAATCTTCAACTCCCCCATCACCGAAACCACCACCATATGGGAGGACAACCAAAGCGTAATTGCATACTCCCTGAATGCCTTGGTCAGCGAGAAGACTAAGCACATCGGTCTGGAGTGGCACTTCCTCAAAGACCACGTGGAGCAGGGAACCATCAAGTTGAGGTACCTCCCCACTAACCAGATGGTGGCTGACATGCTCACCAAACCCCTCCCAGGACCTGCACTGGTGTGAGGTGCTACTTTGGTTAGGCTAAGTTGGCAACCTTAGACTAATAGTAGAACCTAATCTCTGGATCTAATTATACAGCGTAGAGAGAATTAGTAAGATTGTCTTAGGAACAGGGTTTCTTACAATCTGGGTGTGGCGTGATTCTATTCTGTACCGGTCTCTCACCTCTACCAGTAAGTCCCCGTCTTAAATATCCACACCTCAGGTGTTCTAGAAACAACCTTAGAACCTGTAGCTTGTACTGTCTGCAAACTAAACCAAACTATTACTAGTGGTACAGGTTAACTGAGATTACGTGTACCGTCTATCTAATCTTATCGCACAAGCTCTTAGAACTATCTAGAAAAGAACTATCTAGAAGAGATACTGCTAGTAACTCTGTACTGTCGAGGGAAAATACGGCGACACAGTTGTACTGCCGTGATGACAATAAAAGAGTCACTGAATATCGCTAAGATACAGGTACTATTTAGAGGAAATAAATAATGTCAGATACTAGCACTTAGCTAAATGGCTAGGATATGACACTCTCCCCTCCTTAAGCGCCAGCGTCCTCGCTGTGCAGTACTCAGGGTCTTGGTTTCTTGGGGGTTCTTGCAGGCCAGCGATTGCGAAATCTGACAAAGTCAGGGGTGCCAGAAAATTCTCGATAAACATCCGTTCGAAGGAATTCGGAAAAGATGTTTAAGTGGTTGACTCCTCGCATGGGTTCCCAAGTGTCCTCGCTAGGTACGTTGAACGGTGCTGCCCAGCGGACCTTAAACAAAAGTCCCGTGCCATTGGAGTTAAAAGCCACGTCGAGTATTTTATCGACTTCAAATCGCTTCGCATCGTGCACAATCGGAATTGGCTGTGCACTGTTGGCCTGTTCTGGTTCTGAATTCCATTTCTCCAGTAGACTGGCGTGTACAACATCGTGAATCCGTACTCCAGGGGGTAGCTTAAGCCGAAATGCAACCGGGGAAACTTCCTCCGTAATGAGAAACGGTCCAATGTAGCGGTCGCGTAGTTTAGAACATGGCTGTTGTACAAACCGTAGATTTGTCGCCTTGAGCTTAACCTTGTCGCCAACTGTAAAAGGTACTGGTAACCGGTGCCGATTTGCAGCGTCTTGCATGTGTGCTTGGGCTGCTTTGACGCAGTCGTGGGCAAATCTGTGCATCTCGACCAGAATCTTCACTTGCTCCGGTAAAGTACGGCTAGGCTCGTTATCGTCAAATGTAGCCGTTGTTGGAGATGTCGGCTCAAATCCTAGCGTCGCCTTAAATGGAGACATAGTCGTTGACGTAGAAACCGCTGCGTTGATCGCGAACTCCACGTTGGTAAGGTGTTGAACCCAGTCGTCGTGCAAGGGGTGCACATAGCATCGTATGACTTGCTCCCATGTCTGGTTAACTCGTTCAGTTTGGCCATCTGTCTGGGGGTGATAGCTCGTAGAGATATTAAGCTTGGTGCCAACAGCCCTAAATAGGGTTTGCCAGAAGTCGCTCATAAACCGGGGATCTCGATCGGATATTAATTTCCGTGGTAAGCCAAAATGCCGAAAAACAGCGCGGTGCATAACTTTTGCTAATTGTTCCGCTGTAATCGTTTTCGTAATTGGCTCGACAATCGTCCGTTTCGTAAGCATACAGACGAATACCACCACAGCATCATACCCATCGCACTCAGGAAGGTCCGTAATCAGGTCAAGCGATACATGCTCAAAGGGCCTGGTCGGTACCTCATGCGATTGAAGGAGTCCATAAGGCTTGTGTCGCGCTGCCTTGTTGCGTTGACAGGTAACACAGCTGCGTACATAGTGTTGTACTGTCCGCTTCATGTTAGGCCACCAAAACGTCCGGGTTACTGCTGCCAATAGTCGAATAATACCAGGGTGTCCCGCGGTCGGTGCGTCGTGTAGTTCGTACAGTACTCTTGATCGCAATGTAGAGACGTTCGGAACATACAGTCTTGTCCCGTAGGCGTACAAGAGTCCATTAGATTGACGTACCAGCCAGGTAGGCAGAGATTTCCGGGTAAGCAGATATTTGTCCGAATCATAAGCACTTTTGATTTCCGCATGAAGTCCAGAGTCAGGATGTAACCGGGATTCCAGGGAAAAAATCTGTGCGTGTAACTCGCATTCTGCTTCGTCGTTGGTCCAATCGCGTAACAGTTGCAGCTTCTGTAATGAGTCCTTCAGGTCAGGTCGGCGAGACAGAGCGTCTGCCTGGTTGACTGCTCCCTTCTTGTATACGATGTCCATCTGTCGCTGGTAAGGTGCTAAAACTTGAAGCCATCGCACCTGTCGAGTAGACAAATCGCGCTGCCGAAAGAAGTGTCGCAACGTGTCGTGGTCCGTAATTACTGTAAATCCCGCCGCGCCATCTAAGTAGCAACGGAACTTCAGTAGAGCGTCTCGAACTGCCAGTAGCTCTTGTTCGTGGACAAGATAGTGTACCTCATGCTTGTTCATCTTTCGAGCATGGTACGCAACAGGTTGTAATCCAATACCTTGGTCTTGTAATAGCACAGCTCCTACTGCAAATCCAGAAGCATCTGTGTACAGTGTGTACCTTGCATTAGGAGAAGTGTCAGGAATTACCAGTACTGGTGCACGTACCATCGCGTCTTTAATTTGCTCGAATGCTGACTCGGCTTGAGGAGTCCAGCGAAATTCCGGTGTCTTCTTGGTCAGGTCCGTTAATGGGGTTGCTAGGGTTGCGAATTGGTTGATAAACCTCCGGTAATATCCAGCAAGTCCCAGAAATCCACGTACTTCAGTCACAGATTTCGGTCGGGGCCAATTTTGTACTGCCTCAACCTTGTCGGGGTCCATTCGGATCTGTCCAGCTTCCACCACATGCCCAAGAAAATTGACGCTCGATCGTCCGAAGTAACACTTAGAGAGTTTGATATGCAACTGGTGTCGCTGCAACTCTCGTAACACGAGTCGAATATGCTCGAGGTGTTCGTCGGCCGTCTTACTGTAGATCAACACGTCGTCCAAATATACCACGCAGAACTTGCCAAGATACGGGGCCAAAACTCGATTCATCATCGCTTGGAATCCAGCTGGGGCGTTACAAAGTCCAAAGGGTAGAACGCAGTACTCGAACAGTCCGTAATGAGTTCGGAATGCTGTCTTATGTATGTCGCGCTCTTTGACTCGAACTTGATGATAGCCTTTATACAGGTCCAGCGTGCTGAAATAGTGAGCCCCATATAGCGAGTCGAGTAACTCATCAATCCGGGGTAACGGTGTTCGGTCTTTCCTCGTGAGGTCGTTGAGTTTCCGGTAGTCTACGCACATACGCATGGTACCATCCTTCTTGCGTACAAATAAAATCGGGGCACCGTACGGAGATTTAGACGGACGAATCCAGCCTTTTGCGAGTAAGTCTTGCAACTGTACTTGAACCTCCCGGAGTTCTGCTGGTGACATACGGTACGTTCGCTCCTTAGGTGGTTCATCGCACTCCAAATTAATTTCAAAGTCGCACTCGCGAGTTGGCGGTAGACCGTCAGGCTCCTTGATAATGTCCGTAAACTCATTCAGGGAATCTCGTAACGAAGTCGTCCACTCAGGTTGTTGATCAGTGTTGATGTCGTCGACCGCGTCCTGTACTTCTCGTAGTCCAATCACGAAGAGGTCTGCTGGTTGTTGTCTAAGCAGCTTTGCCATCGCATCCGCCTCCAAGTGATGTACTGTCACAGGTACGGTGTACTCGTCGCCAGACACCATAGCTTCGCCAGTTTTACGGTCGCGAATCGTTTTAGTAGACCAATCTATATCCGGGTTGACGGCTTGTAACCAAGGTTGACCGAGAATGATGTCGAATTTATCCAGTTCTGTCGTAATTGCGTCCAGACGTATGTCTAGGGTCCCTACTGTGAGTACTTCATTCCGTAGTCGCTGGCGAGTCGTAGTTGTACTACCATCTGCCAATTTTATCCGGTATTTCTCTCCAGTAACCGTCGGGATGTGATGCTCCCGTACCCACTCAGCCTTGCAGAAATTTTCCGAAGCGCCAGAGTCAACCAAAATACGGCATCGATGTCCGCGTAAGGTGCCTCCCAACACTAACAGACTTGTTCCAGACTGGGTTGTGGATACATGTAGCGTCGCAGGAACACTGTCTTCTAGTCGGACGTTCTTGTTCATCCACCCGTCGATCGGTTTCCCAAAAGTCTCGTAACGAAGAGGGAACTGCTGTTCTCCACAGACTAGATAACCCGTACGCCGTGCCGAAATTAATTCCTTCCAGGTAGCCCATACTGCCCGAGAAGTTGACGTAGCGTCCGGTATCGATCCGGGTCGAACGCGAGCGATATACACGTAGCGCTTATTCTGTCCGGAAGACTCCGTCCCTAAAAGGCGTAAATTTGTTTCGCTCACCTTTAATCCAGTTGTCTCCGTAAGAGCTCGCACTGCTGTGTATTCCGGGGTCGCGTCTTCAATCTCCTGTTTGCCACCAGGAAACCAGACCATGCCAGTGTCCTCTTTCGCTAGTAACACTCGTCGGCCATCGGTAACAAGAGTCGTCGAGTGAGTCCAGTAGGTCTTCGGGGGATTCTGTAGGTTCTGAGGCAGAAATCGAACTCGATCGGTGTCGTCGACGTAGACTTGCGTCGTCCATCTTGTCGGTCCAACATCTTGCCTTCTTCCTTCTATTCCATCGTTCGTGGGGCAGGTAAACACATGTTCTTTCGCCGCCAGCTCGTCGACAAGTCGGAAATTTCGCAGCAGCTTGAACCATGGTTTTGCCCTCCATTTTGGAACCACTATAACCGCTCTCAGATGGGGATGAAGCAGTTTACTCCGCAAATAATGGCCCAAAAAATCTTCTAATTCATTAAATGGCGCATTTAGCCAAATTCTCCGGTACTTCTGTAAATCTCTCTCCTGAAATGGGCGCGCCGGACAGCAAAAATCCTCCGCCACTTGAGAATTAAGGCCGTCATTATCGCTAGCTCCATCTAAGTCGAAAGGTCCGTAGGTCTGAGAGTACTTCAGGAAATACTCCCTATTCATCATCCAGTCGCTAAAGTCCTTGCTCCTAAAGACTGGCCTCAATGTCGTTTGAGGTAACGGGTCTCGTACTTCTTCTGTTCTGGTCTCTTCCTGAGTCGCTGTAGGAGACGAAACCTCATCATGCAGCTTGCCGCGAGCTGCCGACTCAGGTCTCACTTTCCCGGCCGGGATTTCCTCGTTCTGTCATTCTTCTTGTTCTTTCTGTCTGGGCAGTCGATAGCGATGTGTCCCTTCTTGTGGCAAATGAAGCACTTGCCCTCCTTCTTAAATCTGTCGACCTCCTCTTGAGTGAGGCGTCTAATCTCGTACAGCTCCCGCGGCTTTTCTTCGGTCGCGCCATGCGAATCTTCTTCCAACTCACTGTCGATCTCCTCCGCTGCCTCTGAAAAGTCGCTGTCTTCTTCGATGGCGTTCAGTCGGCCTGTCGAGCGTTGGGTCGTCTCAATCTTGGTCTCCGCTGCCTCCGCTCGCAGAGCTGCTTGAATCGCCTCGTGTAGGGTCTTAGGGTTTTTCAGGGCAACTTCCTTATGAATCGAGGGTCTCAAACCGCGCTGGAAATCATGTACGTTATCTTCTTCGTGACGGTGAGGAAGCTCCAATAATTGTTCTCGAAAATAGTTCGCGTACTTCAGGACCGTGGTTTTCTGTCTCGCTTTGTCTAAATTCAATCTCGCTTGTTCCGCCGGTGTTCTTCCGCAGAATTCCTGAATTAAGGATTTCTCCATCTCAGAAACTCCGGAAAATCCTCCACCGACTTCATCTCCAGTCTGCGCAACTTGGGAGTACCACCACTTCGATAGTGGTCCTTCCAGAAAGCCAGATACCCAGTACACTCCTCTTTGCTCTTCAGGGTTAACGCTGTGATACCGTAGATACCCTCGTGCATGTCGGAACCAGTTTCTCAGCTCGTCGATGTTAGTCGTAGCGATGCTCTTGATCTTGGCTGGTTTGACATCGTTCGGCATCATGCTTGGCATCTCTCGCGTCCTCCCCGATCTCAATTGTTCTCCTCGAAGAAAATTCTCCGTTTCTCGGCTTCTGTTCACTCGTCCTTCAAAATGTCTGAAACCGTTGTCGACGTGGTCACGCAGTTGAGATAGCTCAGTCGAAAAAGTGTCAACTCGGTTACTTAGTCGTTGTAGCATCTCGGTGACGTGTACCGACATAGGCTCCATCGTGGGACTCGATCCTTCTCGCACTGTCTGTCTTCTACCATCTGTCGACGTCGGCTGTGTCGGCCCAGAAGGCGCCCCCTCTGGTCGACCATCAACTTCCTCTGGTAGTCTCTCTCCTGCTCGGTTAGACATCTTCGTCTCGTCTAGCTGTTCTGAGGCTCCGAAACCACGTGTGAGGTGCTACTTTGGTTAGGCTAAGTTGGCAACCTTAGACTAATAGTAGAACCTAATCTCTGGATCTAATTATACAGCGTAGAGAGAATTAGTAAGATTGTCTTAGGAACAGGGTTTCTTACAATCTGGGTGTGGCGTGATTCTATTCTGTACCGGTCTCTCACCTCTACCAGTAAGTCCCCGTCTTAAATATCCACACCTCAGGTGTTCTAGAAACAGCCTTAGAACCTGTAGCTTGTACTGTCTGCAAACTAAACCAAACTATTACTAGTGGTACAGGTTAACTGAGATTATCTGTACCGTCTATGTAATCTTATCGCACAAGCTCTTAGAACTATCTAGAAAAGAACTATCTAGAAGAGATACTGCTAGTAACTCTGTACTGTCGAGGGAAAATACGGCGATACAGTTGTACTGCCGTGATGACAATAAAAGAGTCACTGAATATCGCTAAGATACAGGTACTATTTAGAGGAAATAAATAATGTCAGATACTAGCACTTAGCTAAATGGCTAGGATATGACAACTGGCAAGACACCGAAGTGCGATCCTTGGAGGACAAGACCCAATGCAGCGCTTCGTCCCGTAGCTACCTTCAGGGGGAGTGTTGTAAGTAATACCGTATACGTATTAGTTGCAGATAGCTACTGTAAGCTACTCTAGATATGATTAGTACATGTCTAGATCGGACATACCGATAAACTGTTTGACTCGGTACAGAGCTGTCGCTAGGCTAGAGCTCTCACACTTCTGTTGTCCCGACACCACGCCTGTAGGGTGGTTGTCGCCGTAACTGTTCCGTTTGTGGGACTGTGACTGTAACTACGTTTGCGTAAGTTATCTTCCACATTAACTGTGCTTGCATGATTCATTATGGTCACTTAGTTCTCTCTCCACCAGCTCTACCCCGCGCCGGCCACCGGTTATTTCATCGCCTTTTGGCCTGCGTAGTACTTTAAATCAGTACACTTACTGGTTATTTTCGAGGCAACGCTCATTTGACCTCAGCGCCGGTCTAACCCTGCCCACACCGAAGGGGGGATTCTACACGAGCAGCGCCCGGCTATTGCTCTCGAGTGGCTACACGGTGAAGACTATCCTGTGTCGCTATGCTCTTTCCCCGCCGGTCGCCACTGTGATGCGCCGACCAATTCGCCCGTGGACAGTTTATTCCCTCGCTACATGTCATTCCAATACTTAACGCAGTGTGACAGACACCGCTTTTGTTGGCCAACTACCGATAACATCGCGTTTCTGTAAGCGCATGTCGCACCACCTACGCGGACCTCGGCCTAGCGCAAGGCTTCTCCCACCGTGACAACCTTTCTTTCTGTCACGACGGGAAAATGGCAAGCTCGGGGTTGTATGGCAAGACCTTGGCTACATTGAGGGGGAGTGTTAGCAACCGCCGCCTTATGTATTGTGCTTATGTACATTGTAGCTATTGTCTTGCCCTAGTACTTTGTGTTGCACTGCTGGCGGTCCTGTGCGTGCCGCCGGTGCCGGCCGGCCGGGCCATCCGTTGCCTTGCCGGTCGCCACCCTTCTTTGTTCACTCCCTTTCTCCCCACAGCTGGCCCCCTTGTGGGGCCGGCTCGAGTATCCCTTGTAACTATCTTGCTCCCTCTATCGAACCCTTATCCATGGTTCTACAATCACCTTGCGAAGCTACGAGAGCTACGATGCTTGTTGCGCGAGCCGATTGGACGTGCGCAAAGGAAGAAGGTGGCTAATACTATCTAGAGGAGTTGCTTTAGAGGTCAAGTAGGTGGGCGTCCACCGCGGACAACTTACGCGCATGTGACGCTTTGTCTCCGCGCGTTGCCTTTGGCGGACTCAACATGGCACGCTAACTAACCGTCTAACCCCACTACTTACCTATATAATAAGAAGGCCCTTATTGGAGGTCTTGGTTGGCGCGGGGGATGTGCACAAGACGTTCTCGCATAGCGTCGTGGTCGTTGTTTTTTGGCACACTTGGTTCTTACCTCGCGCTCTTGCGCAGGATGGCTGCGCAAATGTTTAAATTTTGCATGCTTCCCGTATGATGTACGTGCTTAGCGATGGTTTTGCGCATTTCTTTTCCACTGTTTGGCGGTTATTCTTCATCGCGTCTCTCACTAATTTATCGTGAAAGCCCAGGTTTCTGCGTTTTGCATCTGCTACTTCGCATGTGTCTACAGTATGTCCGCCGAACTCGAGCGCAGGTAGTACCAGCACTACTCGCTGGTCGTTCTTGTTTGCATATATGTTATCACTACGTGCACTCGCTTCTACTGAGACATCGTCACTTATTTACAATACCTTGTCCAATCGTTACGACAGAATAACGGCCATATGTAAGGGTGTACGGGTGATATATGTCTACTTGGTCAAATTTTGGCTGAAAACAATAAAACTGTGTACAGATGGTAAAGTCGCAACCACGGGAGGCTATTGTCGCAATAGAACGATAATGTACTCGCGCGCAAGGAGTTACAATGACCATCTCGAAAACAGTAGAGAATCCACACGGCTTGGCCCGCCGCCCGGGCCGCGGCACGGCGTAGCAGGGAAACTGGATATATACCGTTACTCGGCGGGCGCTCGTAACCATGCCGTCATCCCAAAGTTCGCCATAAGTGCCTCTCACTCGCCCAGCAATGCGCATTCGCTTTCGGCCTTGATATAGGGATAAAATGACCAACAGTCCTCCAACCACAGCACGTTCTTCGCCCAGGCTGACTGCAAAGCTGGTGGCAACTGTACTCGCAAGCTGTGCTGCTTTAGCCCTCTGTCAGTCGCTCACATCCCCGCGCACCTTCGTGGCAGCGGAGTCCGCCGTGAGTGTCAACCTTGTCCGCCTGCCATACACGGCTTCACCCCAACCATCTGTATTACAGACTTACGAGAAGGAGCGCGTAGAGGAAGAAGTACCTCGACAGCTAGAAAAGAAAGTGGAAGTCACCGCAGGTGCTGATGATGGCGTTGCTTGCACTTCACCCAAAAGTGGGGACTGCATGGTCCTGCTGGATAGCGGGCACCCGAGTTGCGTTCCGGAGCCGCGGCAGGTAGAAGATCAGGCCGCGTACTTCATGCAGAACTGGCTGGCGGAATACCGTAACGGGCGCGCCACCGACGTTCTTGGGCCGGAAGTCGCGTTCAGCAGCTCCTTGCGAGGAGTGCGACTCGCTGCGTCGTCTGCAGATCAGTTGTCCTGCGGTGGACAGGAGGTGGCTTACGAAATGCAGGCAGCTGCCGCCGAGGTGGGCACCAGTTGCGCGATCTTCGACGTCGGGGCCAATATTGGCACCTACGCGGACTGGCTACTGGGCAACGTGCCACGGCAGTGCCGCATCTACTCATACGAGCCCGTCCCGCCTACTTTCGTGACCTTCAAGCAACGCCACAAAAAACACTCGAGGGTGACTCCCTTCAATAAGGCTGTCTCTGACTCGGTGGGGGTGACGACGATAAGCTTCGGTAAGACGGGGGACCGTGGGGCGAAGATTGGTGGGCGAGCGGACGCAACAAACGCTGCCGAGGTACCGGTGACAACGGTGGACGCGGAAATCGACTCGCTGATAAAAGCAACAGGAAGCATCCCCTTCGTTAAAATCGACGTGGAGAGCCTGGAGCTATCGGTCCTGCGCGGTATGACGTCTTCACTGAGCGACAGACGAGTGCGCTCCGTGCTATGGGAGCGAAACGCGGAACAGCACGAGTGCAGTTGCGGCAAACGCGACGCTGACGGTCGATGCGCATGCACACCAACCAATAGCATGAAGGACGAGGTGGACTTCATTGCCAGCTTCGGCTACCACGTGTACCTTCCCGGCATCAAATACTTTCTCCGCTTGGATGGTCACTACTGGCACCCTGACTACGAGGTCGGGCTGTACACGCACATGGGCCGCCGCTCGCCCGTCATTAATCTCCTTGGAGTGCGGCCCGGAGATCCTATCCTTGCGTACATTGCAGAGAAGCACACCATGTTCAACCCGCCCGGCGTCTTCTCCTTCTAAATTTAACTCAGTACGTCACAGTCCGCCGTAGCGAATACAAGGACCAGCCTCACCCTATTATTTCCGTTCCGATATGGTGGCTCGAGCAAAGTGGACGATATTGCTTGTATGTATCGCTCTCTTTCATTCCCACCACCGTCCGGGACAAAGAACGGCGGGCGCTGGAAAATAGCGCTGCATTTGTAAGGATGAGTACCTGTATATCCAGCAGCACGCGCCCCAATGCCTCTGGCGACAAATAATACGTCATCTGCGGAGATGAAGTGTCAATTATTGGGACGTTTAACTTCACCCTTCACAGATATTTTGCATCGACTGGTGACAGAGAAGCAGCGAGACGCGTGCAGAGTGTTTATCTATCTCAGGAAATACCGCAGCAAAATTGATTAATGAATGCTAACATACTATATTGCGTACTAATGAAGCGACGCGGGGCGCAAAGCCATCGAATGCGATGCTCTCTTCATCGCACTACTTGCACAAAAAGACAATCATTGCCTAGCCTTCCTCAAACAAAGCGGCTTCCACCTCCCCATCCTCGTATCCGTCTACGTCCTCCTCGGCCGCGGCGGTAGCCAACGTTCCTGAGGTAGGCTTCCGACGGACGGTCCGGGCAGCCCTTCCGGAGCGAGTCCCTCGTCGAGGAGTCCAGCTGGCGGAGCGCGACCGCCTCTGAAGAGTGGGCTGCACAGAAGACGCACAATTCAGTTCTCGACACACCTCCTGCAGACTTCATGCGCTTCTCGAGAGCTCATTGTTATTTTAGGAATTGGGAAAAATATATAGTCTGATTTCGTAATCAATCCAAGTATTTCTAGAGATTGCCAAAGCCCAAGTTGGTGTGGGGTCCAAATATAATGCGTTTATTTGGTGCTTGTCTTGTAGTTCGAGGAATAGAGGTAATTACGAGCTCAGCACTACTCACCACCTAGTTGTCAATATATTGAAAGGTTATGTTAATGAGAGTGTGGCAGGTGTCATCGGACAAACAAACCAATTTACTAGGATTTAAAACACCTGCACTGAATTGCTCTACCTTGAAATCCATGGCAAGTACATTGCGTGCAGAACTATAGACACGCGGACGACAGACGCAAAGCGCAGAATAAAAGCCAAAATAACTATAACACATGCCCGCACTTGAGAGAATTTCCAAGACATCCATGGTCGGGCAACGAAATCGTCGCGCCAAATTTCGCTATCTCACCACTTCCCATACAGACAGTGTATAGTCTGATGATATGCGAAATATCTCATTTATTTATAGCTTAAGGGTTAGCAGTGTTCTGCTGTCTGAATGTGGAAAAAATGTCTATCACAAGAAGAACAACATGAGCACGGACAGGGAAAACGGGAGGGGAAACAAAAGGGCAAGAGCAAAGGATGGATACACATGTCTGAATGTGGAAACCATCCTAGAAATATGTAACATATCCGTGTTTCCTTTCATACAAAAGTTGATTACAAGAAGAGCAACATGAGCACAGACAGGGAAAAATGGGAGGGGAAACGAAAGGGCAAGAGTGACCAGAGGATCACGGAATCCAAAGCACAGCAAAAAGAAAGCACTACATTGTGCACAACCTGCGACTATTATGAAAGACAAAATAAATAAAGCCGTAGATATTTGCGATAGCGATAATCGTAGAAATGCGTTCTTGCAAGGGTATATGTAGTACCGAAAAACGAGGGGAAGCAGATAATTTGAGAAAATACAGGTCATATGCGGGTGTAAGTTGATTTTACGCGCACAATTGCTACATCCTCTACTTTTTAAATATCGTACGGGTACTGGTAGCGATGATACCTGGTAAGGTATCGTATTGGCTTCATGCTGTGCAAGACTGGGAGACCGAATTAAAAAACCTGGATGTTTTGCTCCCTTTTCGCCGCAGGTGCGTCCGGTAGTTTATATTTTAAGCAATAAGCTCGCCGGAATTTTATATTTTCAAATTGTAAATATGTTGAAAAGAAGATGATTACAAGAAGAAAAGATGAGCACGGACAGGGAAAGTGGGAGGGGAAACAAAAAGGGCAAGAGTGACAAGAGGATCACGGAATCCAAAGCACAGCAAAAAGAAAGCACTACATTGTGCACAAACCTAGTGTTTTCAAATATGTTGAAAACAGAATAATTGAATAAACACGATATCTTCAGATAACAGCGTTACAAATCTACCAGACCCATTACATTGAAAGCTTTATTACAAGAAAAAGCAGACCACCAAGCAAATAGAAGAAAAGAGGGAAAAACCTAAGCCCGAAGAACAGGAAGGCATGCCACAGCGTCAGCACTGCCCTCCTGCAAAGCGTCGCGGACAGACCCATTAAATTTAAATTCAAGAAGTCTAAAGTGAGGAAGATCTAAAACGATCCCCAATAAACAGGGCTAAGCAATTTATCTGTACCCACAATTTCCACACATCGTGTCCATAAATCTATACTGACACATAATCACAAGTGCAAATACAAGATTACACCCTCATATACATAATAAGAATTCTATCGTATGATAAACCGCAAATGAAAATTCTCATAATGAACAACATACACCCAGCTGAACTGCTGCGCAGTACTTTATTTGAATGGACTCAGTCACGAACCCAAAACCAACAAAGTTTGTGGTAATTCAGCCACACTCATTTGCCAAACAATGTTGTCCCATTTGTGATACCGAATCCGGTTGAGCCGACGAACTGGGACTGACAGATGAGAGAGAGAGAGAGAGAGAGAGAGAGAGAGAGAGAGAGAGAGAGAGAGAGAGAGAGAGAGAGAGAGAGAGAGAGAGAGAGAGAGACAGACGAAAAATTTCAGCAGTGAATGTAAGGTACCAACAGGATGACAGGAAGACTGACTACCCGTCACTATCGCTATTGTCTACGGCCATTACTATAAATATGCTCCGTATTCCCGGTCAGTATTTTACAGAGGCGACAGCCACACCAGGGAGGTTCGAAGGCGGACCTACCTCAGCGACATCCTCACGCCCATCCTCCTTGCTGCTAGAGTCAGCAGCACTACCTTCCTCGTCCATACCCTTTGCCGCGTTGGAAAGATTGATTCGCATGGATACCTTGCTATGATGCACGCCGTCGCTGCTGTGCTGCACTATGGATGACTCATCGGTGACGTTCACAAGCGCATATTCTTTTTGCCGCCTCATCATCGCCATCGTCATCCGTTTCGAAGGCTTCCCCGCGTCCCCGAAATCCTGCGCGGCTCAGTTGACAGTCGCAGAAACGGTCAAGGCAGAGAACAGGGGCCGACTCGGACAAAAACGATGAACAGGTGCGGCTCCACGGACGCGATAATGTTATCTTCCTACCATTGTTTTGTTTGGTGAATTCTTGTGAGACTAATCTACTACAGTTCTGCATGTGATCGAGCCCTCACAAATAATTAAACATCGGGGCTGCTGGGCTTTAGATTATATGATCGTTGCCCGCCAAGCACCCGTCCCGCAGACCCGCTAAGGTGCTGTACCGTTGCAGCGCTGCCCCTCAACTGAGCACTGAATAATAACCAACCGCCAGCCATCGCAATAAACATCAGGCCAAACGGAGCCTTAGCTTCGGGTCGTAGAGGGGACAAGAAGAAAGGGGACTCACCCATGGCTCGTACCCATACTTCCCTGGAGCGCACACCCCCATGCGCTGGCACAGACCCTGCGAGGGAGACAGTCACACACGGACCACACGGTGGAAAGACTCAGCTTCAAAATCCTCTACTCACCCTAGGCACACTGAGTCATCGTATTGTATAATATGAAAGGGAAATCGAACACGCTACCCGTAAGAGTATATAAATATATCATATGATGTGACATTTCATCCATGATGCAGACAATTAATTTTGACAGCAAGTGTCTATTTCTGCAAAACCAAACACAGAAGAAAACCATACAGCGGATTTGAAAAGCAAATAAATTTTAAAGGTAATAATTTCACGCCACACTTGCAAACGAACAAATAACACTTGTAAGCACTTGAGAGACACCGAGACCGAAACATGGTCAGTTGTGGACCAAGCGCGCGCGTCGCACCTTGTACACCGCCTCGCTCGACATCTCTTCTTCGCGCCATTCATTAATCTGTTGGGTCCAGTCGTGTTGGATGACGTGCATGAATTTTAACAGGGCGTCATTAAACTCATCTGGCGTGTTGGTCGTGCGCTCCGTCTCGACCACGAAGGGCATGTTGGTCAGGGTGGAGGAGACCTACGAAAGCGGGGAAAGCAGTCAGCGCGATCCAACTCCAAATCGACTGCTCAAAAGTTCCTGATTAACACAAGAAACGCAAACTATCACGAAAAGCGGACACATTTCTGATCCTTTGTAGATAGCAGCATACTTGCGAGGGAATCATTTAGAAATTAATACAATGGTATATGCCTGTGATTTACAATGATGGTCAGAGCAATGGCAACGCGAGCGCTTCAAAGTAGAGCCAAACCAACTTCAGTTATCAATTTGACCAGATACAATGCTACAAACCAATGCCGGGAAACATAATCTTGATATTAGTTACGACGAGTATTAACCTGGATAAACAATTCGCCAGGCAACGTAAGATTGAGTACTTTCGAAAAAGTGGATTCAAATTGATCGAGTGAGTCCCACCTGGGCCTCTTTGGACACAAAGGCCGGGAGGCCAGCAACGACGCCCTCATACACCGAGCGCGGGTTCTTGTCCACCGACTGAATCACCAGCCCCTGACACATCGCACACACACAGACAAACCTCAGCGGTGCCGAGCCGCCACCCAGCAGCGACGGGGGCTGCGGAGGCAGTGGAGGGACTGGCGAGTTGTACCTTTGCGGAACATATTTTCTGGAAAAGGTGCGACTTCCCCACTTTCCCTTCCACATGCACCTTAATCCGCCTCTCTCTCGCCACCTCCTTCAGCCTCGTGATGTACTGAGGCCGCTGCTTAGGACCATACATCTCGATGGTGTAGCCCTTCAACAGCTGCAACACACCAAACCCGCATTTTCTCTTACACACACACAAACACCTCACAACCCTTTCAGAAACTGTGGGAACAGCAGCAACGCGCACCTCCGGGTCCGCCTTCTCAATGAAAGCCAGCTGTCCCTTGTGCTCCACAAACCGCCCAACGTATACCAGCGTGTTATTCTTTGGGGTCTGCATGCACTTTTGCAGCGCCGTCACTGCGCACTCGCTGATGGGCTTCGCAAAAGAACCGTCGTCTGCAGTGGCAGGACAGCACAGTGACCACAGTGAGCATCCTATCTCTGCCTTCATTTCTTGCGCACAGTAGCGTATAGGCGCAAGAGGCGCGCAAGCCGCCGTCGTACCTATGATAACGTCAAAGTCGAACACTTTGTTGTTCATCAGGCGGTCCATATTGCGGATGGGGAAGTGCACCGTGCGCACAGCCTTCCTTGCCCACGGTCTACCCATCGTGAGGCGCAGGTCTAAGTGCATCGCGGGGCACCTGCAAGAGCAGCACAGAGCTGTCACACCTCCCCGTAGCCCACACATTCATCACCCCATCGGTTTTGGGAAGTGACCAGTTAAACCAGATTACGTGTGGAAGACTTTATAGGACGGGAAGGGTGTGGTGATTGGTGATTGGGAGGGGTGCGCACCACTTGTCGCCAGGCGCGCACACACTGGTGCTCAACAACTTCCCAGATCCGAGCACCACAAGTAGATCTACTCTCTTTTTCAGTTTCAGCTCGCAGTCCATCTGCAGGCAGGGGCCATGCGGCGTGGGGTGCCGGGGGGGGGGGGGGGGCGAAAGTGGGCGCGAATTATGGAGATTGAATGGCGAAGTAGATGCCCTCTTGACTATTGACGGACAAGGTGAATGGCCGTGGTACTGAGAGCCACGGAGAAGGGGAGAACAGGGGGGAGGATTCGTAACTCACCGGCCGTTTGTTCGGGGACCAGCAGGTTTGGCATTTGTTGCCTCGTGCATCGAACACGATGACATGCGCGCGGGCGAACATTCCCATGAAGCGTGGCAGGTTGGCGCGCCAGTCACGGCTGCCTCCGCAGGTGGACCCGCCGCCGAGGGAAGCAAAAACAATGGTGTGCGTGCGTCGCCCAAAGGGCGTCAGTTCCACGTCCATCTTGTGCCCTTTGTACGTCGTGAGGCAGCTCGTCTTGGCTCTGCGCCGTCTCGGGGTGCCAACAGCAGAGAGTGGGTTACCCTCCTCTCCCTCCCCTTCCTCCTCTTCACCCACCTCATCAGCCTCCGCCCCTTCGTCCCCCCACATGTCTGAGAGGATGGAGGTGGCTTCGCCCTGCTGCTCCAGTGGGTCGCTACCGCTTACGGCAGCGTAGCCCTGAAGTGGTATTAGGGTTTCTGGCTGCGTCACAACCGACGACCTCGCTGGAGCGGGCGTCACTAACCAGCTCCACAAGCCACTGAAAAAACCTACAAAGCAGGATAAGCAAGGTTATTAGACTCCCTCCCGACTGACTTGCCCTGGTGCGGGGCAAAAGGGGTATCATAGCTCGTGTGTAGGTGTGTTGGCGCGAAGCGCTGCGATATGACGCCCCGGTACCGGGGGGTTGTCGCCTTTCCCGGTTTCCGCCTTTACGGTTGCGAGTTCGCCAGCAGTGGAACGCGGCTCGGGAGCAAGAGGGAAACCAAACGTATATGGTCGTCAGCTACGCCGCGACGGGTCTTGCAGGCGCGTTTCGTCTGGTTTGCGATCTAAGCGACTGGTATCATTTTCCCGCTCGTTGCGGTACAAGTACATACTACTTACTACACACGTGACAGCGTTGACGGCGGATGCGGTCCGGACGGGTAGCGGCCAAGACCAGGGTGTCCGTTCTTCGACAATAAACCCGAACGCTTTCATTCGCCGATACACACTCAAAATAATTCTCACTGTCGAGGGCTAGTATAGGTGAAAAATGAAACCATCTTTGCTCTTGAATGCGTGCCCTTGCCTGCTGCCTCCACTCGCGCCGGTCCGCCGGTCGCCAGGAGGAAAGCCAGCGCAATCATAGCAAGTGGGCGCTGTGCTGAAAGCAGCACCATCCTCCAATAATATGTTTTCCTCTTCTGAAACGGTGCAGCCCTAATTCTCCCCTGGCTTTATCGCGCGATTCCCACAGGGCGCAGGTCCTCGGCGGTAGCTTGTGTCGAGTGAGCAGAACGTAGCGACTCCCTTGGACCTCTCAGCACGCTCTGTCGTCGTCCGGACAGTTGTTCGGGTCCAAAGCGCTATTCCAGTCGAGTGGCGTGCATGCTGCGGGAAAGGATTACAGGATTACATCAGTCCGCATTCGCCGCAATCATCAATCGCAAGTACCATCCCGTACGGTACTTTATATACTGTCGGTACTACTTATTACAATTACGACGTACAAACTATACGGCATTGTAACTTGTACCAGTACACGTACACAGGTAGGAGAGGGGGGGGGGGGGGGGGGGGGGCGCGGAAGGTATGGTACTTTGGGTTCCTATCTCCGCGACGCTTTGCAGGAGGGTAGAGCTGACGTTGTGGCGTGCCTTCCTGTTCCTCGGGCTCAGGTTTTTCCTCTTTTATTCTTTTTACTTGGTGGTCTCCGCTGCTTTTTCTTTAAAGATATTTTAGTAGGATACATTATTATAGGAGCGTATTGTCGGGAAAGGGGCCAGTGCCCCACGGGCCCAATGCCTCTTGCTCGCGGTAGTGCCGGTTTAATACATGAATCACCAGCTCGATATTATATTTGAGTTCAATTAAAGTATTCCTTACAAGAAAAAGCATCAGGAAACCATCAAGATAATGACAATGGAAACAACCGCAAGTTCAACCCCGAAGGGCATGAAGGCATGCTACATCATCAACACTGCCCTCATGCAAAGCGTCACGAAGATAGGAACCCAAGGTCCCATGAAGAATAACGGAAAGGTGTTGCATGAACTCCCGGCGCACATCACCCCAGAACCGACGGAATGGAACATCCTTAGACCAGCGAACAAATTCCTTCATACGGACATAGGTGTCCGAGCGTAATGAACGGGAGTCCACTGCACAAATGCCATGGAATCGACAAACCTCCAAAACAACCAAACGATCAACCAACTCGACAGCCCTCGGGGCTAATCTGCCCCCATCGGCGGCCCATCCCCCAAGGCAAAGGGATAATATTGATGAAACGACTGAACTGGAGGCGCATGCCAAGTGACCCCGAAGTACAGATGCCAACATCAAGCTTACATTGTTGGGCCCCGCGTCGCCGTGATGTCAGCCTTATCCATGTGCTTCGATTCACAAGTCAAGCATCGACTTTATAACACCAAGACTTGATATTTTTGGATTTATAGTGTCGATCCCGGCTAAACGCAAGGACCGACACAAAGGTGGAAGTTTGCGTTATTACTTGCAAATTGATGACATAATAGATCAATGCAAACATGGCGCGGTAGAGAGATACATTGAACCCATTGTTGATAAATTAAAATTGATATTATTCACAGTAATACCGACGTAACGGTTGCTATAGCTCAATGCCTCCCCAATACTCCCATATAGCTCCGCGTTTATAGTCCCATATAGAATCGCGTTTTAGGCCGGGGATTTCCTTGTCGATCCTCTTCGTTAGTAGCACTAACAACGTGATATCTAGCATACATGGACGTAATCGCCACAGTGAGTCTGACTAGTAATAATATTTTGTCGCTAATTTCCACGGTGCGCGTCTTGTTCCCGCCGCTCGAGGGCACTCACCAGCCAAGATGGTCAGTATATGTCGGTCAAGACATGCTTGATAAGCCGCTCTTGTGCAATTGAAGTGGAGAAAAAATGCAAGCAACTTGAGAGACTAGCTAGCTCCCTCCATTCTCGTCATGATTCGCGCTTTGTGAAGCAATCCTCGAAGCAATCGTCAATGGCTTGTGCAACTAAGGGTACACAACTTTCATGGAAAGAACGGTAAATGTGGTATGTAGTAACGATTACATGTAAAAGTAATGTAACGTACTGTCACATAACAATAGTCGCCACACGCACGTGGAAAAAACACAATTATACTTACCGTATGGTCAAATGGTCTAAAATGCGAACTAAAATTTTCGCATGGCCAGCACGATGAGCAGCGTGCACCCATTACTACGGGGCCCGACCAACCGAAATCGGGCAAGTGTCGAGGTGGAAGGCATGCAATTCTAACTTGGCGCACGCGTGAGTGCGTGACTTTGACTTCCCCTGAATAATGAGGGTGAAAGTTTGTTTTGAACCCCGCCTCGAGATATTGTCGCTCGTCGACTCTCCCTCCGCGTATATATTCCATGCACAAAGGTTTGTATTGCTCCACAACCGGCGGTGATCCGCTGCGCACAAGTTGCCAATCGCCTTAGGGACAAATGTGTGTGTGTGTGTGTGTGTGTGTGTGTTTGTGTGTGTGTATGTGTGTATGTATGTGTGTGTGCGTATGTGTGTGTGTGGGGAGGAAGGGGGGGGGGGGCGCCCGCCGGCGGTGCATCGGCGGCGGCCCCCGGAGGGGGGTACGCTTGCAAGCCCTTCGGCACTTACCTCTACCTCCACGAGTTGGCTGCTAATAACTATGTAGCCGTGCCATGCATGGCACGGTAGAGGGCCTAAATGAGGTACCGGCGACTGCCATCCGCACGATGAGAAGTTGTCGGGAAGCCATGTACGGAGGGTGATGGAAATGTAATATGCGTATACCAACGTCAAAATCTCCCTCTCGACCCGTCCGATATCACTTTTGGGGATATTCTTCTCGGACCCGTACGATCATATTTTGGGGGGATGGGATCAATATATCAAGAGCGTGTAGTGGTAAGGAGAGTACGACTGGATCGCCGGTAAGTCGGGGGTGTCGGAGCTGGCGGTGAGCAGCCGGGGAGCACCACCAGTGGAGGACGCTCGCTCGACAACCACCATCGATCTAATGTGAAGTCGAGCTGACCCGGGGGTTGGAGCTCGACACAATCAACGAGGAGGGTAGCCACCAGTGGAGTAGCGGCACGGTCTAGTGGCGACGAAGACCGATGCCCGCCGAAAAAAAGCATGCACGGAGGGTTTTGGTTGACACTTCTTATTGAAGGGTTACACGGAAGTGCCATCATCGGGAATCGAACCCGGCGCCTCCGTGTCCGGAGTCGTACGCCGTAACCAAGTACCGCGCATAAAAGTCGGTACCCATTGGGGATATACCTTATATACATACCCCCGTACTGCCCGAGCAACGGGCTGCCGCAGTTCAGCCACTATTGGCGAGATAGTAGGGCCAAGATTCCCCCGGAGTACAACGTACGGATGTGTCCATTATCATGCCCACCACGGGGATCTCACAACACTCCCCCTAATGGACACCATCCGATCAACTATGGTCAAACCCTACAAACCCGCGTCATTCGCGGAGGGCCCAGAACCTATTGCAGGGTTACACGGAAGTGCCATCACCGGGAATCGAACCCGGCGCCTCCGTGTCCGGAGTCGTACGCCGTAACCAAGTACCGCGCCTAAAAGTCGCTACCCATTGGGGATATAATATACCTCATATACATACCCCCGTACTGCCCGAGCAACGGGCTGCCGCAGTACATCCACTATTGGCGAGTTAGTAGGGCCAAGACTCCCCCGGAGTACAACGTACGGATGTGTCCATTATCATGCCCACCACGGGGATCTCACAACACCTATGTACCCGGCACCTTTGAGGTTGGGATCACAAACCCACCGCCCCCCCCCCCTCGTCGGTACCCACGATTCACATGAGTGCCTCATGCTATGTGCTAAGGGTTATCGCGACATCACATCGCCCGCCCGTATAGGTGGACCTGGGGGCATGGCGGACCTTGCGGAATTTGAAGTCGAGCTAATCCAGGGTTTGGAGCTCGACACAATCAGCGAGGAGGAAGGCCACCATTGGAGTAGCGGCACAGTCTAGTGGTGACAAAGACCGACCACCGCCGAAAAAAAACATACACGGAGGGTTTCGGTTGAAACGTATGTACCCGGCACCTTTGAGGTTGGGATCACAAACCCACCCCCCCCTCCCCCCATCCCATCCCCTCGTCGGTACCCACCATTCACATGAGTGCCTCATGCTACTTAGTGCTAAGGGTTATCGCGACATCACATCGCCCGCCCGTATAGGCGCATGGCAACGTAAACCACAAGGGGAGAGTACGGGCGGTAATTTTGTGGTTCAATTGGTACCGGAATCGGCCAACAATCTGACCGGGACATTATCGACGCGTCGGGAGGAGCGACAGACGGATGCTAGCTCCGGCTATGCTTTCCTCTCCCTAACCCGTAGAGGAAGGGAAGCCTATGCTTGGAGGATATCTGCGACAGGAGGAGCAAGACTTAGTACCTCGGACGAGGGTGTGCGTGGATCGAGTCGGGCCGTCGACAACCTCAACGAGGGGGGGTTTCGGTAGCTCCACCCCCTCCCTCCCCCCCAAGCTCCGGCACGACCGGAGTCGCACATGGGCATAGGTAATAAGGTAGGTCCGACTCGACTAGGACATGTTAATCAACGCCCTCGAGTGGCGGCAGCGGACCGCGCATCGCGGATAATAGCAACATTTTGGTCATCTTTACAATAGTGGCGTTAAACTATGTCTTGTATGATTCATATCATGTTGATATTGCCAACGGATGAGAGGATGGACAAGGAGACCCCGGCGTAAATCATTGTCTAGAATACGTAGATGGCAACATAATGAACGCTATGTGATAGCAACAGGTTTTCTTGGTACTGAATGTACTTTTTCAATTTCAATTTGTGTTGGTCGGGGGGGATTGCTCCAACCTCTAAGCCAATTCTCCACGCCTGCCCCTCGGCAAATTGCGATCTTTTCCATCCTACACTAGCGGGAGGATAGGTATGGATAGATATGGTTGTCCGAAATCCCCACACACACGCCATGGCCTCTAGTAGGTGTCAACTGATTTTCAAAGATCGCCGTTGTCTAACGTTACCCGCTCTTCCCGCGGGGGTCGACAATCGCAGCAAGTAACAACCATTCTTACTTGCGCTCTGCCCCCCGGTCATGCACGGTTCAAGTGGCGCGAGGGTGGAGCAGCGAGCGCCTTACTCTTGCGATACTTCCTAGGTCCCCGCCGCCAATGTTCACGCCAGATTCCCGCAAGAGTAGGTCTAGCCGTAAGAAGCCACCGTCTCATAATTCATGCTGCCGCTCCAGCCTCTATCGGGGGGGAGAGTAATGCACGGTACCTGGTACCTCGAGATGCAAGGCTGATAAATATTACAACGGCCACGGGCGGGCCAAGCGGGAGATCATCGTCGTCGTTGACCGCGAAACCAACGCCTTAATTTATCTCTCAGAGTATCCCCTTTTCGTCCGCCCCAATCTTTGCTCGTTACGAGTATCCTTTACGCAGCGCCACCGCGCACAAAAACAGGTTCACAGTATAGCTATCGCTACTTTTCGATGGATGTTTATTGGCCTTGGGGAAACCCAAAGAGAATACCATCGAACGAACCAACCGGGCGGATCTCGTCAATGGTGACCTCATGTAGGTAAACCGATCCAAATTTTTCAATCGCTAAACACAAAACCCCCTACATCATCAAATTTTGGCAGATCACTTGGTTCACAAGATGGCATGCGTACATATCATTGCGTCCACGCGGGCATATGACGTGATGTAATACTATGAAGGATTCACTATAATCCATGTGGCGCCACTCTCCACGTCGCGCCTCGCTTCATGACACGGTGCTACTATTATGCAATGCCAAATAAAAGACTATGAGGGGCTTCGTCTCTCAAGGATTCTGTCCAACTAGGAAAACCGTACACACTCGCTAATTCAATCACGGCCAGCAAATAACCACACCCGAGTCCTACAATTGTCCCTCACACTGGTTCAGACTCTACTAAATCAGACGATCGCGGAACGAACGGCACCAGTAGCAATGTAGCAGGACGTACCGCTCGCTCAACTGGATATCTCACACCCGTCCACAAAACACAAATAGCAATGGCGCTTGAACCTTTTGCCTACTATTAACACATGCCCAAGAGGTGGGTATGCCAGGTGTGGTAATAGCAAGTTCGGCACTACGCGCACCAACGAAGCGACATATGCAACTTAAGATGTGAAAGGAAGCGAGGGCTATTGCTACAGTGTGAACCGACGGCTGAGAGCCGAAATGGAAAGGGTGCCGTTTAAAACATGCCGAGAGGAGGGCGGCATGGGGTCACAGGTGTGGCAGCTCTCAATTCGACGCGCTATGTTTGAGAAGGGAGGATAGAGTAAAGGGGAGAGGTTGAAAGGTTGGTGGTCTACAGCTTGAGGGCTGCCATCTGCTTGGCCACCTCCATCGCCTCGTCCACCTTCTGCCAGTTGGGGCCCTGCCCCTGCGCGTTGGTGGGCTTGCCACCGCCCTTGCCTCCGAGCACCTCAAGCGCAGACTTGACCCACTCACCCGCGGAGAGCTTGCCGGTGAGGTCCTTCGGCACGCCCTGTCCAACAACAACAACAAGGGCATCAACACCACGGTTAAGAACGCCCAGCCAACTGAAATTGGAACTATTCACTAACAAGTATCCGCCGGCTGTTTTCTGAGAGACCCCTCGCAAACGTCATTTAGGTCGTAGTATGCAATGCTTGGCCGGGGTAGACTGAAGAATCTGGATCATACAACCTCCCGACACAGAGACAATCAGAGGCCCCCATACAGCCCGAGGGCACACAAAACAGGCGGAAGAGAAGGCGGGTGGTCACCGCATAAGCGACGGCCTTCTCCTTCTCGGAGTCGGCTGAGAGCAGCATGACTGCCATCCCCTCGTGCTTCTTTTGAATGGCGTTGCACGCCTCCGTGATGGCCTTCGCATCCAAACCCACATCCACCTGCCCAACCACAAACAAAATCAAAATCAACACACTTTCAGCGACAGCCCTTCAGGAGGACATAATCAGGCATCAAGGTGAAGCAAGAAAAACATTGCAGCCTGCTTTCGACAATTTCACTATAAGAAATGCATTTCACTGTAGGACCAACTTCAGTGTGTAATAGTGCTACATATTGTGTGAAACATTATTCGGTTTTGGGTAACAGCAGCACTAATCTACGTGAAACCTGCAATTGCGCGAAACAAACGAAGAAAGTGGTAATCAAATCAATTCAGCGCGACGCAGCTTCTAACGTCGAGCACAAAGAAGTGCGCCGAGTTCTCTCTCAACACAACGTATTCATCGCTCTAACGATGCTAACCACTCCTGTGGTGTCTCCTTGATATGGCACACAGCAGAGCAGGGTCGCCATGACAGTTCAGCGGGGCCGGGGAGGGGAAGTGCGAGCACCTTGGTGATGACATAGGCGGCGCCCGAGGCAGCGGCCTCATCGGCGGAAGCGACCGCCAGGCTGGTGGCCTTCTTTTTGTTCTCCGCCGCCTGCGCCTTTTTGTAGTCCATCACCTACACAACAATGAAAGCGGGAGCGGGGCGGGGGAAACGGCAGGGCAGGGAAACGGTAGCGGCACATACATCAGCCCATTGCCCTCTCGGATTCCCCTAATGACCTTTCCAACGTATTACAAACTGCTTGTTCAGTGCTTGTTTGTAGGTAGCCCGTGCCTTCGTTCCGGTGCCCACGCCAAGTTCTTATCTTTAGTTCGGAATACAACAACACAGATGGAGCACACTACATCGCGCGCTTGCGAATGTGTAATGAGCTTCTTTGGCAGTTACTTGATTAATTCAGATCAGAATTTTTTCACTTTCAAACTCACTCATCAACCCAAGCCCTAAAACCCTAAAACCCATGGATCACGCCACAAGAGACAATCAAACACAACCCTAAAGGGGTTACGACGTGTATTATACCCCATCAATTAGGTTTTCTTGGCCGCATTCGGTTTCATCATAATGGAGAAAGGGAAGAAGGGGGGGGGGGGGGGGGGGGGGGGGGGGGGGGGCACCTTGGTGAGCAGCGCGGCCACCATGCTGCGCAGTTCCGCTTTCTTGGCAGCGGGAATGATGCTGGTGTCCACCTCGACCTTCATCGCCGTCAGTCCGGCCTCGAGCGCGTCGGCCTCCAGCGCATCCGCGGCCTTCAGCGCCGCCTCCAGACGTTCGCCTTCCGCGATGGCCTTATCCGCCGCCTCTGCAGTGTAAGCCACGATGCGGCGAATGCCCTGCGGTGCGCAGGTTTTGGAAAGTGACCGCCATTTTTAATAATTGGCAGCATAGTGCCATTCACAGAGTGTGCTTCACATGAACCACCGACCAGAGTTTTACCTAACAATATGTAAGCCACTACCCTTCAACATTCCAACAAATAAAAATCTTTGAGCTCTGCAAGCAAGAGCCTCTTTCGTGTCGCGGTGCCAAAAAACACTCTTCTGGTTGGCAGTGGAATCGGCTATGTCCCGCGGTGGCCTGCCACGCCCTTCACCACCACTGTAATTGATACAAACGGTATAACGGCTGCATTAAGCAGCTCATTCACTCCTCACATGGCAAGCACTGTTCTACGTTCAGGGCCATCATGCATCTAATATTAGCATATACTGCCGTATTCTGCAGAAGAAACTCGCGTTCCCTCTCCCTTAACTAGTAAGAAGGGAGCGCGAGAGAGGGGATGTGGGGGCCACCTTGGCGATGCCCTCCTCCGAGATGATGGCGAACGACTTGGCTTGCGAAGTGTTGGAAAGGTGGGTTCCTCCGCAGAACTCGATAGAGTGGGCGGCGTGGGTCGGCTTGTCCGGCTCCCCGACCAGCTCCTCCACAGGGACGCCCACGCTGAGCACGCGCACGGGATCGGGGTAGTCCTCGCCGAAGACAGCGCGGAGGCCGTTGATGCGCAGCGCGTCGCTTTTGGCCACGTCCTGCGCATACACGCCCAGCCCCGACGCAATCTGCCCGCGCACGATCGCCTCGCACTTGCCCAGGTCCTCCGGGGACACCTGACGAATAACGAAAGGGATGGGCGCAGAGTCAGAAAACAAAGCAGTTCCAACAGCGACACACGCCAAGCGAGAAATTGCCGTCCACCAACGCTGGGCAGATTTGGCGATGGTTTTCACTTAGCACCCCAGCCTCATCCATTGCCGACTTGAATATCGAAAAATGAGAAAAACATAAATCTAAAACCTGGAATCCAACGTCATCCAAAATTCACTTCCCCACCAAGGTCGACATCTTCTGTCATTTCCAAAATGATTGCAGTGATTAGATCAATCCGTGCATTCTTGTGAACCCCGTACACTCAATGCAAATAAATATCACAATTGACTCCTGGCTCATCCAGCCCCAAATCCTCCCGTAAGCACGAGGCGCGTTGACGACGTATTTTGACATAGATAAAACTAAGAATCCAAATACCTTCAGTGATCCATTGAAAAAACGTGGCAGCATATCAGAGTACCTTAGTAATGTTGGGGAGGGGGTCGACGACGCACCGGGTTGCTGGAGAAGTCGAAACGCAGGTACTCCGCGTTCACAAGGGAGCCCTTCTGGTCCACCACCTCCCCAAGCACCTCGCGCAGCGCAAAGTTGAGAACGTGCGTCATTGTGTGGTTGGGCATGATGAGGTGCCGCCGGGCGTAGCCCACTTTCGCGGTCACACTGTCACCAGCCTGAGCACAGGATGTTACAGCACTGCCTCAGTCCTTCAGACCCCCAGTCACTCCCCTCCCAACCACCCCAACCTTTACGCCATGACGATATTACGGCAAAGCCGGCTAAGGAGATCACGTACTCGATATTTTGCTACTGAATAGCGCACAAGCTGCTGCTCTCACATGCCATGGGCCGTAAACGAGCTAACAGATTGGGAAATGCAAAACACACACACACACACACACACACACACACACACAGCCCCCTCTCATTTCACTGCAGAATCAAGGTGTAAAACAGCAAGGCTAAGAAAATCCAAAATTCTTAAGGATAAACATTGTAAACCGGGCAGAGCTGTGCATCCTAAGTAATTACATAAACAGGTGGTCAACGTGCGGACAGCAAATCAAACTGAATTCGACCACTCGGGAAACACGCATGCAAGTGCGAAAGCAGGTGGGCACGATTGGTTAGGGCGCCAGCGTCTGGAGGTGGTGCTTGCACATGCAAAACGTTCGGCAATTAAAACCTATGAGGATACACTAATTATGTACGACATACGGGGGGTGCAAATGGGAGAAGTGAGAACTAAGTAGAAGGGGCAGCGAGAGGCTGACCTTGATGGCGCTATCAGGCCTCTTGCCGATGTGGAAGATGTAGCCGCGGGCCACAGTGGCGCCGGTGACCTCCAGGGTAGCTCCGGAAGAGGAGACCAGCGCGCCGGTGTCAGCCACTTGGCCGCCCGCCTCGCCGTAAAAGGAGGTGGTGTCCAGGATGAGTGCCACAGGGCCCTGAGGAAGAAGAGGGGGGGTGTAGAGGGGAAAACAGAAAGGGGTTACTTCGGTATTAAGAAAAGGAAGGTAGCAGAGTGAAGGTGATTAAACAAAAGAATAATACAATGATGATATGTTTTTTAAGACAGCCCCTCAAAGGGTGACACGTTTTCGTAACGGCTATGTGTTAGACGAATAATACGATAAAGTGTGAATAAGGCGGTTTCAGATTGAATGGACGCATCGAGCCTCGACCGAAGTGCCACAATGAATTGCCAAAAAGCACAACGCACTCGACAGATAGGCAGTCGCAAAAGCAGACTCGTAAATTGGACATGGGACACAGGAAAGGCTGCAAGTCAAATTCAGGGATTCAAGGATGGAACATGAAAATTTAGAACATTCAGGTGAGCGTGCAGTCAGGGGCCTGTCATCAGTACGTAGCCGCCAAGGGTCAGGGGTCAATGTTGGGTAAAAATCGCGTTTATCGAAGAGGCACACCACAACACAAATACGCTCCCCCCCTTTCCCTCTTACCTCCTCCGAGTAACACGGGCTTCAGTCTCCACGCATTTGCAATGTGAACAGTTAAAAATAATGCCCTATGCACAAAACAATGCATTCGATGATAACCCATTCCCACTAACTGCGAAAATTCTGAAAGGAGATGTGTGTGTGTGTGTGTGTGTGTGTGTGTGTGTGTGTGTGTGTGTGTGTGTGTGTGTGTGTGTGTGTGTGTGTGTGTGTGTGTGTATTGAAATGTGGGGGGGGGGGGGGGGGGAGGGGGGTGGGGGTGCGCACCGCAGGGGCATCAGCAGTTGACTCCACATACCCCTCCAAACCCAGGATGGCCTTCACGCTGGCGGTCACGTCTGCCTCTGTGTACTTTGGCCGGTCCTGAGTGGGCGCGACGCCCTTGTTCAGCAGCCACGCAGTCTCCTCCGCTGCGATCTTCAGCTTAACGCCGCCGTCGCTCTTACCGCCCTCGCGGGACAGCTGACGCGCGGCCTCCATGGCAGCCTGCGCGCCCATTCCGGCAGCAACAGCAGTAGCAGCAGAGGAGTCAGAGGGTGCCCCGCCGCGGAATATACTACATAACAAATACAGTCATTTTTGCGTGGGGTATTCTGTTCTCAACCCCACCGGCTGCATTCACTGGAAGATACATGTGCGTAAGATTGGAAGCCGATGGGTGTTGCATAAGTCTAAGAGCTGTCACGACTCACAATTCTAAACAAAAGCCCCTCCCCTAAACCCTAAAATCAAGATTAATAAGCGAAAACCGCCATTCGGTGACGGCGAGGTAAGGATATCCATGGGATTCTGAAAGCCCCTCTTTCACGTGCAGCGGTAAGGAACTCGACTCAGTATTCCATTTTACTCGCAGGCGAGTGGGTCGGAAAGAATGATTATGCCTCCAAGATCCGGAAAAATCCGGAAGCTTTTTCCACTCCATACGAAAAACATGCCTCGCAGAGACGTTACGTCCAGCGGAAGGCGAGCGCGGCGTCTCCGGATTACAATAAACAAGGAAACCATTATTGACCGTTTCGCAGTACCTAGTTGGGACGAAGGTTATCGTGAATGATGAATAACCAAAAAAGTTTGTGATGCTTCTTCATCCATCATGTGGTTTCAAAACTGACGCGTCGCATTTGCAGCACTGAATCCGATTGAGCTTATGATAGACGAGAGGCAGATAGGCATATGTCAGGCAATGTAAGCAGTGGGATGGTGCTAGTGCATTGAAGTTGATTTCATGAATCGGGAATTGGTGCTGACTGGGAGGATTTTGACAATGGCTGAGGAAGGAGACGTAACAAACTGCGAAGCTTGGCCAAAAATATTTGAAATATTTGCTTGCCATAAGGAATCTATTGACAAGCTCACCCGTCGAATTCAAAGTATGCGGTGCTATCAACGGAATGGGGATATCAATAAAGAAAATTGGACAGAGAGTCCTTGGCCTCTCCTTATTGGAGGAGGGCTGTCGTCAGGGCACATATAGTGAAGCAAAATATACACGAGTTCCATTAATGATGACGACGCAACATGTATTCGATGTGTCAGCGACACAATACGAAAAACCTGTTCTCGTTACACATGGAATGCCGTCCGTACTCTATATAACTGAAACGAAAGCGGCAGATGAATTCCCAGACGTTGTGCATGGCTGCGTCCGAAGGTGGAGCAAGAGCAGGTAAGAATTAAAGAAAGCATGTTTTTGAATTGTTGACCAAACACAAAACTTATTATGAGTGCCACGTCACTACCGTCCACCTGCGTGAGATACTTCGACATGAAACGGTGGGTGAGGTAACAGGGCGCACCTCGAAGCCGGGCATGTCCACATCCAGCCCCTTCTCCTCCGCCATCAGCTGCGTCAGGTCCACAGGGAAGCCGTACGTGTCCCACAGCTGGAACGCATCCGCGCCGCTGAAGACTTTGCCGTCAACTGCGCTCGCCATGGCGTGGAAACGCTCGATGCCCTGCAGCCAAGCAAAAAACGGCGCCCATGAGATGATCCAACCAACCAAAACAGCACCGACAAAGCGAGTTACTTGCTCTGGTGCGCATAGAATAGCAATTTTCCTAATTCGCTGATCAGTTGCTTTGGCGTTGATTTGCATGTTATGAATGAAAAGAAAGTTACGCCGCGAAAAAAAAATCAAACTTGGGGTCCCGCATGCACCCAAAGGCACAAATAACTACAGTTGCACATCTACACGCCATGAAATTCAACTCCGCGCAGAGGAAGGGATAGAGGTATTCACGGACGACTTTGCAAGAGTCGTGAGAGGAAGCCACCCGGCAAGCCAGCACACCCCGTTGATGCACCGTGCACCAATAACTGAGCCACCCGCGCCAGTGGACAGTCAGGTGCATTACCTTCTTGAGAGTCTTGCCAAAGCTGGTTTCCTCCTCACTCAGCACTGCGCGGATTGTCTCCTTGGCGGTGACTAGCTCGGGGAAGAAGGTGCCCAGGTGGTCGGCCACCACGTCCACCAGCTGCGAGAAAAAGCCCTCGGTCGCGCCCAGCACCTCAGTGCCGTAACGCACCTGTGCCGTGGCCAAAGCAGAAGCACAGGCAACGCCAGAGATTCCCAAATTAACAACAGAGCTCCAAAAAGGACAAAACGCACGCCAATCATCTGAAAACATCAATTACAATAAACTTGAAAAAATTAATTAAAAACTTGCGACAGAGTATCTGGCACACGATGGAGTCCTGAGCGACTTCCGCCAAAAATAGGCAAGCTCGTGTACACAGCCACTCTAGAGAGCTAATGCTCCCGAACCAAATAAGATATACTTTCAAATACTGTATCCACACGAAACAATGTTGTGAATTCGCGAAAGCATGTTTCTGCAGACACTTCACTCTGAATCACATAGACACTCAACACGCAAGTAATATGTACGCCTACACCAGTCTGCAAAATATTCTGTATTGCGTAAGTCAGGGAGAGGGGCGCACAGCACGGCGCAGGACGCGGCGTAGGACATAGTCACGGCCGAGATTGCCGGGGCGTGCGCCGTCGGCGATCGCAAAGCTGAGCGTGCGAATGTGGTCCGCCACCACTCGGTACGCCATGTCCTTGCTGCGCATCCATACAATTTGGGACAATATTAGATCACCCACATCCATTCAGGAAGCAAGGACATAGCTGTTATGGTCGAATGATTATCATGCGAGTCAGTTCAAATTCCTGTGGACTGTTCTCCGAAGTTGACTTTGGGAAAGATTCTGGCCACCCACCCGTCCGCATCATCGCTGCCGACTTTGTCCGTGTATGGACGGGCGCCCGTCACTTTCTGGATGGCGTCAAAGATGGGACCTGCGCAAGTGGCAGTCGAAACAGAAAGATGAAACTGCAATTTGCAGAGATATCAAGCCTTGCAGACTGTAGCAGTATGCCAAACATATAGGAATGCTCGGTAATATTCATGCTTGTGAGGTAAACGAGAAACTCCTTGGTTTACAGCTGGTTCCCTGGTTTACAGACGCAGCGCGTTTGGTGAACGTGGTGCACACGAGTTTCTACAACATGAAACAAGCTCATACAAGTAGAAGCCCCCTGAAATACATCAATTCATATACAACAATTTTCAGCTGATATCCTGGCACCGCCGAATCGAACATTAGATAAGATGGAAGACGCTCTAACTGGCATAAGCAAACCAACGTGGCGCGCACACATACACACACACCTAGATGTGCCGGCGCCAATGATCGATAGCCAAACACACGGCCACCAGTAATGAGTACGGAAAAGGAAGGTACTGGTTGAACAACGGAGAGGTAAAGGGGGAAGGGACGGCAGGCAGGATGACGCACCAAAAACGTCGGTCGCATAGTTTGAGCGTTTGTTCTGCAGCACACTCACCACACGCTCCATCCCCATTCCAGTGTCCACGTGCTTGTCTGGCAGCGGCTTGAGGCTGCCATCTGCCTCGCGGTTGAACTGCCAGGCAGAAAATCGTGGGGAAACGTCAGCCATGTCACCCTACAACCACTTCATCCGTAACCAGTCGTGTAATTCACTAATATAAATTTTAATTCACATCACCAGGTGAAAGACACAGCTTACAGTCAGCTGCAGGATTGGCATCAAACATTCATAGGCCACACAAACCCTTGACGGGGAGATAAATGTGAAGGATGGAGGATGCATCAAAACAAAGAAAAGCTACAAAACGTGACGACTTGTGCTTCATGTGCAGCACAAAACATCCACGCACTATGATTTCTTTTTTCGATGTCGATGTAAGCATTGGCTAAGTATGACATAAAGCAAGGAAAGAGAGATGGGGGCCTGGCAGTTGGGGCAGGCCGCCAACCTGGATGAACACGTTGTTCCAAATCTCTAGCACGTCGGGATCATCCATGTTGACCAGCGCCGCAGCGTCGCGACCACCAATGCGATCGTAGTGAATCTCCGTGCATGGGCCGCAAGGGCCCTGGTCGCCCATCTCCCAGAAATTGTCCTACAGAGGTCAGGATAGGGGACGCCGGAAATGGAACAGTGACACTCAGAATTGCAATGGATGCAGAACCACAATCTGACTCTAACGAACTAATCATAAACAACCGCGACCTGTGATATGAATGAAACGATGCAATAAGCAGACCTCATTGTAGGGTCAGCGACAGTGATGAATGCCATAAATCGGTAACGATACTACAGCGCAAATGGTACGTGTCACACGGAAAGCAGGTCACCTTGCAGTCAAAGGGTAGGACTCGGTTGTCAGGCAGATACTTGAGCCAGATCTGGCGTGCCTCTTCGTCCGCGGCCAGACCCAGCGACTCGTCGCCGCCAAAATAGGTGGCGTAAAGCCGGGAAGGGTCCATCTTGAACACCACCGTCAGCAGCTCCCAAGCCCACCCAATCGCCTCCTCCTTGAAGTAGTCCCCGAAGGACCAGTTGCCAAGCATCTCAAAAAAGGTGTGGTGATAAACGTCCTTGCCGACGTCATCCAGGTCATTGTGCTTTCCACCCGCACGGATGCACTGCAAAAACAAAATGGCGGAAAGCGAGTAAGGTCCTTTGCCCAGCTAACCCTATTCATTCCCAGCTCCTCTCATCCTCTGTGTCGATGTATTTCGAGGAAGGGGGAGAGTGGGTGGCGATGGCATACCTTTTGAGAGTTAGTGGCACGCTTGAGCTTCGAGAGGTCGGCTGCAGGGTCGGCAGTGCCGAGGAAGATAGGCTTGTACTGGTTCATACCGGCGTTGGTGAAGAGCAAGGTTGGGTCGTTGTGGGGGACAACGGAGGAGGAAGCCCAGAAGGTGTGATCCTACATCAGGTGTCGGCAGCGAAAGGGGGGGGGGGGGGGGGGGGGCGGGGGGGTGTACGCCTTCAGCTATTAACAACTATATGTCTTGTGCAGGTGTATGAAGCCTAACCCCTTCAGCCCCCCCCCCCTTACCAAACCACCCCAAAGGCGGCCCAGACATTGCGTAAACCCTCTCTCACCTTGGTGCGGAAAAAGTCGATGAAGGTCTGTCGCACGAGACCAGCACTCCACTTGCATGCGATAGTCCGCTGGGTGCGGGCGCCCCAGTGGTGAGCAGCCTCCAGCATTGACACGGCAGAGGCAAGAGTGACCGCCTTGGCAGGGGGGGCGGCCTTCCACTCGTATGCTGCCTGCAGCTCTGGCAGGGCGTAGCAGCGCTCCAAGTAGGCCGCACTTGTAGGGTAGCCTGCCAAGAATTCGACGTCTATCACCTACAACACACAGTGAGCTCAGCTGTGAGTTCTCTAACTCCCCCCCCACCTTTCCCCCCCCCCCCACCCTCACACACAACCTGCAACACCCCAACACACACTACCCCACTACCACCACCATCCACCGCCAATATAACACCTACATGTCTGACCAAAGCACAGCTGCTCATACGGGTGCGCGTGCCTCGACATACCCAAGCATACCTACCCCCGCCACACACGTGAAAGCACACACACACACACACACACACACACACACACACACACACACACACACACACACACACACACACACACACCACATTAATGCCAGTCTCCGGCAACAACAGAATTCTTTTAGGTTTCACCATTCAAAATCAAAGCTCCACGCAACAACTGTTTATTATGCAGCATGCACGCTTTGTAGCTGCCTAGGACCAGGGATCAACGACAACTAGACGGAGATGGTCCTTACCATGGTGTACAGAGGAAACAGCGTCGCAGCCACTGCGTGGTCGGCAGATGTCACGATTTCACCACCCAAAAAGGGCTTCCCGCTGAAGATAAGCATCGCCTCGAGCGCATCCATGATGGGCTTGTGGTCTGCAGCGGCTTTACTGCAGGGTTTGGGTAGTTGCAGGAGGGGGCACACCGCGGCATTGGCAACCGAATCGGCTGAAACGCACCAGGCGGCCACATCGTCGGGCAGGCCAGGTGCAACTGCAGCCAGCATGTCAGCAAAGCCCAGCTTCACTCCCGATGGTGTCTCCAGCGCTGGTGCCTGTTGAATCAATATGCCATTTATTATTCCACCTCCTCACAACTTCCCAGTCCTCGAGTGTATCCCATCTACCCGGAATCCCGTCCCAAAGCACCAGCCCGCCACAGCTTCCCTCTCCTCCTCTGCCAAACTAACCCACCTCGTCAAATACAACCCACAATGGCACACATAAGAACACCACGCATGCATTCTGTCGAGCGCAAGCTCCGTCACAAGTCCGTCACATCTAACCAGAGAGGTACGCCAAGCGCCATTCCATAGCACACTGCCTCTAAAAGCATTTTCAGATGTTTGGGCAGAGCTCCTATATACAAACAACCCTGCCTCCCTACCAGCCTGGCCCCTGCTCAACACCAGGACACCTTTCCGCAGGGCATATAATCTCACAGGGATTCCCCACCTGTCCATCCGCAGAGATGGAGGCTAGGTAATCCGGCGTCTTATTAGTGACATCCATAGTGAAGAATGGCGTCTCCACGGCGGTGCCACCTGCATAAGCGACCACCTCAACCGCAAGTGCGGAGGGGCCGGTGCCCCATATCTTGAAGCCAGCCATGAAGAGCCTATGGGCGCCAGCAGCAGGGAAAATAAGGCTCGCAAACAGCGCAGTGATCCGCAAGCACCCTCCGATCTTGGTGAATTGGAGAGGGGAGGGGAGGGGAGGGGAGGGGAGGGGAGGGGAGGGGAGGGGAGGGGAGGGGAGGGGAGGGGAGGGGAGGGGAGGGGAGGGGAGGGGAGGGGAGGGGAGGGGAGGGGAGGGGAGGGGAGGGGAGGGGAGGGGAGGGGAGGGGAGGGGAGAGGAGGGGAGGGGAGGGGAGGGGAGGTAGTAAGGCCAGGCTTGCAACAATGAATACATCACGGCTGAAAGAAGGATAATCAAAGGCAGGATCCTGAGGATACACTCCCCGAGCAAAATCGAAAATACCGCTGAGGCAGATGAAATAACTTGAGCAGCTCGTGTACTGGTGCGTCGACGTTTCAGAAGGGGGAATGAGCAAAATTCAAAGCTCTAACGTGAGCATTTGTCGCCATACTTTTCGAAAGTCGTTTGTTAAAACCTAAAATCTCATAACCGAGTCAAAACTGCTGAACCATATCGCTGAAGCGAATGTTCATCCGATCTCCTCAGTCAGCACGGCCGAGTCGATCGAGAGTTTTCATGCGGTTGAGTGGACAACAAGCCGATAGCAGCGAGAGAGGCAACGGAAAGGAGAAGAAATTACTAGGAATATAAACAGGCAGCGAGGTATGGAAGCTGCTATGCCAGCTTTTTTCACTGGCTTGAGCGGGTGGTTCGCGCCGCATCGGCAGACCAAGGCATTGGCCGTCAGTGCCGATGCTGTACGTTATTGTCAGTGCTGCGCTGCGAGGGCGACTGTGTTTGTTCAAAGAGGAGCACCGTGCCTTACAAAATGCTTGTGCGAATGTGTTCACCTCTGTCTCTGTCGGTTGCGCAGGAGAAGCGCGGCAGGGGCGAACACCTGAACAAGAGGCAGGGGACAGCGGTCGGCGCAGTTTCCGGCGGCGGTGATTCAGCGATTACCCACGACGACTGAGTATCAGCGCGATAACACTCACTATCAGCGATGGCGATAGTACCGTAGCGATACCTGTACGTTGCCAATGATATGTCATCTTTACGCCGACGAAGATGAGGGGAAACGACGAAGATACTTTAGTACATTCGTACCCGTATGTTTCAGCTCGACACCAGCAGCGAGGAAGACAGCCGCGGCGAGAGGAGCGGCAGGTGAGGGTCTGGCGGCGCCGATTTCCGTTCTCGCCGCAGCCAGAAAATTCATGTACGGAGTAGGGTTTTTGTTACTAGGTCCGTCCCCGGCACTTTTGAGGCCGGAGCCCACTTTCACACCCAACTTTCCCTCTCGTGGGTATCCACCATCGACATGAGTGCCTACTCATGCGATGTTTCAAGGTTATCGCGAAAGCACATCGCCCGTAAAGGCAACGTAAACCACAAGCGGAGGGTACGGGCGGTAATGTTCATATCAACCTCAGCTTGGAACGAGGTGGTAGCCGATCGGGACCTTACATACGCGGCGGGAGGAGAGATGGACGACAACTAGTTGTGCCTATGGCCCCCCCTCCCCCCCCCCCCCGAACTCCCGGAAGGGAGGGGGAAGCATGTGTGTGACGAGTACAGTCATGCAACATTACATTGCATGACATTGTACAGGTACTCGTTACTAATTCCAATTCGTGCTTTTCCAACGGACGGACGTACAAACGTGGGTACGTCGCTACTACAATATTCATAAAGGTGCTGATGCTACTGTACGATCAGTACCTCCCGGTACGTACAGATACGCATAGTTAGTCTAACTAGCCAGAAGACGCGCCTAAGCGAGTTCTTCGATGCAGAAGGAGCCGCGTCGTGAAACCCAATGCTAGGCAGGCCGCGTCTCTGGACAGATGACGACGGTTAGACAGCCCTAACGCCTGACACGTAAGCGCAGCAAGCAGCCGTAAGCTATCTGGGCAGATACCTATTTAAGCCCAGTGCAGTAGAGGGAGGTGACAGAACCATTTAACAATTCCATTGTTCACTTACAACATATACTGCTTAAGTACAGCAGTGAGACATCTTTCACTAACATCTCTCGACAACAACATCTTGCCATCTTGCAACGACAGAACTAGACAGATTAGAATTGATTCGTGCTAGCGTTTAGCTTGAGGAGGCTAACCGCCACACTGGTTTCGGAGCTCTTTGGTCGACGCACGTTTTCGCTACTCATTGATTCGCTCGACGTTGCTTGATTGACTCGATATGGCTTCTTTTGGACCCGGACGTCACGTGGTAGTCGTAATTCATGTTGGAGGGACTAAATTGTCGAACGTGAAGCTGGTGTTACAACGAGAGCCTCGTACCGGTAAAACTTGGTTCCCGGCTGGCTCCGTTGCAGCTAACGAAGAGCTTGTTGATGCAGCCGCTCGTGAGTTACACGAGGAAACATGCCTTACTTTGACACCGGATAATTTGACACTGCTCAGTGACGCACATGTTCGAGTTGCGTTACCTGAAGGACATCAGAATGTTTACGTGTACTCGGCTTCCGTTCCAGTTTCGTTCGCAACAAGTCACTTACGTACTCCTGCTCATCTCGAGCAGGCTGTTACTGCCCAGTCTACGATTAATCCGGATGGTTCTTACGTCGTGCCGGAAACGATTGACATTGGTGGTCTGAATCTTGCACCCGCTCAGACAGTCATGTTGTGAAACATAAGAGCGAGTTACTTCACTTCGGTTACGTGACTCAATGGGAGACTTTTCGTCGTGTGGTCTATACGCATCAGCCACTCCTTCATGACGACACGATTATTCCAAGACAGTTCTTAATGTACTCCCGGTTTACGTCGGTTGACTCGGGTCATGTCTGGCTTCTGATACGTGGTCACATCAATCAGTTGTGTGGTGAAACGCCGACGGATTTACGTGTGGGAATGCCGATGCCTACCCGGCACCTGGCTAGACTACATGTGACCCTCACGGAGACACAGCGTAAGGCTGCAATTAACTCTCCCTTACAGTCTGGTCGAGACGCTAATGAACTAGAGGATTGGCTTGAAGCTCAGCCTCAGCGTTTTCTAATGCTCGGAATTACGGCTTACTCGTACGAATCGGTTATGGGTCACGTCACAGTTCTCATGACAACTAAATGGGTGGTGGCTGAACCGTAAAACCCAAGTTGCTATTCCATCTACCTATGACCTGCTTGTCACGGAGTTACGCAAGACTACGTTTCTCCCGAACATTCAAGACGACGCAATTAAGCTTTGCTCAACCTTACGCAGAGCAACACGATGAGTTACGCCGTCTACACCAAGCAGTACAATGACTTCTTACGTCGGTCGCGTCAGAACTTGACAGCCTATGTGCGGTGCGTACGCTTCATTAACGGTCTGGCAAACTTTACGTTGAAGAATCACGCGAAGTCACACCGAGCTCAGAAGGGTTACCACGTCACTCTAGTGGAGTTGCAGAATTTCCTGAATGACGTCGTAACGGATTCGCCGGAACTCGGTAGCATGCGGTCTTCAGCTGGCCCGTTTGCTCAACCCACAAGGAAGCGCAACTCTGACGGAGCGCAACCCTCTCGTCGGAGCCTCTAAGATATGGAAGCGCAATGGTGGAGGCCGTGGTCGAGGCCGTGGACGTGGAAACAATCAAGGTGGTGGCCGTGGTCAAACATCTTCAAACACTGGCCGCGTTGACTTCAACACACTCGCTAATGCAATGACCCATGAGGAGCGCAAGCGGCACATGGAGGAGGGACACTGCTTCAAGTGCCACAAGAAGGGACCCCGATTGTTCCAATGCCCGGAATGGAAGGGCAAGGCACCTATGGATCCGCCTCAGTCTAAGACGCAATGATAGTGGCAAGACTGTTCTACTAACGAACTGGAGCATCCGGCTACATCTACAATTCGTTTTGAGACCCTGTTAGCGACAGAGGTCGTCGATACACCTTCGGCATCGCCATCGACTACAGTCGCGACACCTGCAACATTATTAGCAGGTCGTCGTCGTCAGACAAAGCAGAGACAGAGTCGTAAACATGTAACCAGACGTTCAATTGATTGGAAATTGGTTGACTCTGTTTTTGACCCTCTGCATGCACGATTCAACTTCACTTTGGAGGGATGTGCTGATGATGAAGGTCTAAACTCGCACGGTGACTTACCTCACTGTTCGCCGAGTGACTCGATTCTTGAGAGGGACTTGTCAGGAGAACGGGTGTTCATTAATCCACCCTGGGAGTTAGCTGAGCAGATTGCACAACATTTTGAGGATTGTCGTCGAACATCTCCGACATCTACGATGGCTGTTTTTGTACTACCGAAATGGGCAAAATTTGCTTCACTGACTAAGCACTTGAAACTCTACCAAGAACAACCAGCGCGGACAGAGCTTTTTACACGCCAGTCACTGGAGAAACCAGCGCAACAGGAGGTAGTTGCTCCAGCTCCTTGGCTTATACAGGTGTGGTTAGTCGACGCAGATTGTGCGTTTTACGACTCGACGTCACCTACAACTTCTGATCAACCCGACTCGGTACATGTACCTCCTGGCCACGCGGAACAGTCCATCGCTACGCTGCGACAATTTTCTTCGACAGCTACAGCCCTATTGACTGACCTCACGGAAGCTCGTCCGTTAATTCGCACTGAGCTGACTGTGAAAACTCATGATGGCGGACACCAAATTTCTGGATTAGTGGACTGCGCTGCGACGCTTGATTTCGTGTCGGAGGACTTCGTACGACGCTTTGCTTTACAGACTCGAAGGTCTGTGACTAAGACCCCTGTTCGACTCGCCAACGGACAACGAGTGACTTCTTCGACAATCTGTGATATTACTTTTGAGTTGGCTCGACACGAGTTTTCACCGGACTTTTTACGTCTTACGTGATTTACGTGCTGCCGATTTAATCATGGGCTTACCATGGCTTGATGACGAACATGCCTCTTTACAATTTGGTTCAACCCGAGTTTTTACTCTAATGGATGGCACATCACTGGAGACTACACTCGAGGAACGACGCCCTGAGTGTCTGCTGCTCTCGTCGACTAAAGTTCAGAAGCTCATGCGCAAGACGCGCCGCAGCAAAGGACGTCACGCTGAGTTTTACGTCATTGAACTTACGCCAGCCGCTGAACAACCCACTTACTTTCACACTTGTGAGGAGCTAACTGGAGAACAACGTGACAACTTCCGGTCGTTACTCTACGATGACTTCCCGGAGTTACTGCAACCTGTCGACTCTCCACATGTAAGCCAACAGTGGGATCATCCCATTGAAACAACTGGCCCGATGCGACGCCAACGGCTGAACAGATTGTCACCTGCAGAGCGTGCTGAACTAAATCGGCAGCTCAAAGACGCCGTGGAGGCTGGTCTGATCCGTCCCAGCTACAGTGAGTTCGGCTCGCCAATTCTTTTTGTGCGGAAAGCTGATGGCTCGCTACGTCTGTGCATTGACTACCGTGGCCTTAATGAGGTTACGCGTAAAGATGCTTACCCAGTTCCGCGTGTGGACGACACGCTCGACGAACTTATTGAAATTGAAATTGAAATTGTTTACAACATGTACCGTATGCACCGGTTTTTCACCAAAAGCAGTATGCGCCGGCTGCTGTCTCTGGGCCCTCCCAACTATGCCATACAGGGAACTTACAAGTCAGGGCTAGACCGTTAACCACCTAAATCCAACCTCTCCAAGGGTTTTCGGGGTTTTACTCCCCCACGGGGAGGTGTGCAAGACGGGGTGAGGGTCGCGTGCATTTAGGGTCGTGCGAGGGGGCAACGTGCGGAGGCGCGGCGGGAGGTCGTGCGGGATTTGATGCGGTATATGAGTAGGAGGTGATGCAGCCATTGGACCGTATGCGTGTGGAGTTGTGCAAGGATGCGAGACGTGTCGAGGCGTGCTTTGGAGACGAGTTTATCAAGAGGGTCGGTGCGGGCGGTGAGTAGGGAGGTGAGACTCGTGATGGTGGAGGAGTCCGGTGTACCTGTGCGGCTCATGACGATGGGAAGGATGTCAACCACTGTGCCTGGCCAGTGGCTGCGGATATGGCGTTTGCAAGGGGTGTGTATTTGGCATGTATGAGGTTAGCTGTGTGGGAGAGGTTATTGTCTGTGCAGTACTTCCATTCCCCTATCTGAATCTTTTTGATGGATGCGTAACGTCGGCGACCGTTTGAGTGACCAACGAAGCGAGGTTCGAGGATGCGGATGAAGTCGGGTTTGTGTGCGGGGTTCGTAGCGCGGGGGGGAGAATCTCAGGTGGGAGGATGGCGGGACACGAGGTTAGGGAGTCGGGCGTGAGACCTTCGTCAGCAGCAACAAGGCGGGTGGGCATGTGGGTGGGGTGAGGTGGGTGACAGTCGAGTGGAGTGTGGGCATGGGTGGGGGAAGCAAATGATTTAATGGGTTTGTTACCGAAGTCTGCAGTGATGGTTTCCCAGCGGCCTCCGTTGTGGCGTTCCAGTAGGGAGAGTAGGAGTTGTAGCGCGCTGTTGTGTCGGTCATGTCTTAGGCCAGACATGTGGGGCAGTTACCGGCCATGTGGCCGTTGCTAGTGAATTGGCCACATAGGGAGCAGCGCAGGGTGGGGTTATGAGTAAGAAGGCGAGTGTTGTGGACTCTATTGAACCATGCAAACACAGTTAGTGTGGAAGATAACGTACGCAAACGTAGTTACAGTCACAGTCCCGCAAACGGAACAGTTAAGGCGACAACCAGCCTACATGCGTGGTGTCGGGACAACAGAAGTGTTAGAGCTGTAGCCTAGCGACAGCTCTGTACCGAGTCAAACAGTTTATCGGTATGTCCGATCTAGACATGTACTAATCATATCTAGAATAGCTTACAGTAGCTATCTGCAACTAATACGTATGCGGTATTACTTACAACACTCCCCCTGCAGGTAGCTACGGGATGGAGCGTTGCATTGGGTCTTGTCCTCCAATGATCGCACTTCGGTGTCTTGCAAGTGCATGTCTTGGGAGGAGTTTGGTGAGCATGGTAGCGTCGGCAAAGCCTGTGAGTTGGAGGCTGTGGTCCAGGCCCCCCCCCAACGTCAGGCGCATGTGAATGGTGCCATGAAGGGAGCGGAGGACCTTTTGCAGAGCGCGCCAATGTGCCTCTGTGGGTGAGGCTTGGGCGGAGCCAAGGATGCGCAAGACCGGGGAGACAGGGGGGCGCGTGCAGACGGGGGCGTAGTGGGGGCTGCCCAAGAGACTGGGGTGGACGTCTGGGTCAAAGTCGGGGGTTGCGTGTGTCGGTCGCCCGATGACTATGGGGTCAACGGTGGGGCGACGACGGCCACGGGGGGTGTGGTCGCCACGCTTGGCTGGGGAAGAGTGATGTCCATGGAAGAGTAGAGGTGGGCCACCCGGAAATGGAGAGCGGCCAGCCATTGGGGACGGCGGGGCGTACGAATTCGGGTGGTCACGGGAGGGGGGGACGCCGTGAAAGGGCGCCTCCGGGATGAGAGGTATGGGGTGGTGAGGGGCATATCCAACGGGGGGGTGGGGGGGGGGGTGGTGAGAGTTGTTTAACCGCGATGTTGTGATGGGAGGGGTCGCTGTGTAGGATAGAATCAGCCGGGGGGTATTGGGGGGGTGGTTGCAAGTGTTCACCTACGAGTTCGGGGCGCGAGGGCTCGCGGTGCGCATCGGGGCGGCGTTGTGCGACGGCGGGGTCGCCAACAGGAGCTGCAGCGGTAGCAGCAGGCGTGGCTGACTGTGCGTCCTGTGGGGCGTAGCCAGGCTGAGGATGCACAAGCAGGGGGAGGGTTTGCACGACGTGGCTGTCCCGAAAGTGTCCGAGGTGAGCATCGTGGCGGCGCCGAGTGACAGGGAGGCTCGGAATAGCACTCGCAGCAGCAACAGCATCCTCGGCCAACTGCGAGTCGAACCGAGCTGTCAAGTGCGCCACTTGCGCAACAAGCAGCACGAGAGGATCCGGGGGGTGTTCGAGGGGGAGGGTGTGCACGTGGTGGCCCTCCGGAAAGTGTGCGAGGTGAGCGACGTGGCGGCGCTGAGCGTCATGGGGGTGCGGATTAGCACCCGCAGCAGCAACAGCACCCGTGGCCGACTGCAAGTCGAAACGAGCTGTCAAGCGCGCCACTTGTGCAAAGATCAGCGCGAGAGTATCCGGGGGGTGTTCGAGGGGGAGGGTGTGCACGTGGTGGCCGTCCGGAAAGTGTGCGAGGGGAGCATCGTGGCGGCGCTGAGCTACAGGGGGGTGCGATATAGCACCCGCAGCAGGAAGAGCAGCAATGGCGGCCGACCGCGAGTCGAGATACGCGTCAAGGCGCGTCAGTTGCACACGTAGCAGCTCGAGAACACCCTGGGTAGTATGGGCAGTGCTCTGCTGAGAGCCTGACTCAGGGGAACCAACAGGTGAAACAGGCGAGTTTTTTTGCGCCATTTCGACAGAGGGCAAAAAAGAAAGAGCTGGATGAAAAACAGGCAGCGGTAAAAACCGCTAGCCGGACTCGTGCCTAACAGCGGTATGCAAAGAGACGGCCTGATGCCCGCCGACCCCTCGGCCTGTAGCCCCGGGGTGTCTCAGAGCACCTTTTCTGTATCCTCCACCCAATGTGGGGCACAAGTCGAGGCCAAGGCCAGGACAGGTGGAGCGCTGCGCTGATGGCGTAGTCGCTAATCTAATATGAAAATAAAAAAGGTAAGCTACGGCTAGCGTGCAACCTGTGGATGCGTATTCACCCGACAGTGCACCCCCCCGTTCTCCAGCTTGGACCTGTGTGCACCCTGTCCACACACGACGAGTGCGTCGGTGTGGTTGGCTGGCTATCTCCGGCGGGTGGCTGGCTTAAGAGGGTGGTGGCGGGTTTTAAAAATCGCAGTTTATACTGGCGATACCGCCGACTACAAGTTGAAAGTACTAGGTGTCTATAGAAACTTGCCTTCTGCGGGAGAGCTGTCGATCGCAGCTCGCCGAACCAGATTGTCGCGCGTGAGTGACGTGAGGCGGGGGCCCATAACCTATTGAACCATGCAAACACAGTTAGTGTGGAAGATAACGTACGCAAACGTAGTTACAGTCACAGTCCCGCAAACGGAACAGTTAAGGCGACAACCAGCCTACAGGCGTGGTGTCGGGACAACAGAAGTGTTAGAGCTGTAGCCTAGCGACAGCTCTGTACCGAGTCAAACAGTTTATCGGTATGTCCGATCTAGACATGTACTAATCATATCTAGAATAGCTTACAGTAGCTATCTGCAACTAATACGTATGCGGTATTACTTACAACAGACTCCCCACATGAATTCTTGTTTGTGTGTGAACTGGATATTCGTGAGAGTTTAGTGTTTTTTGTGGAAAGAGAAATCGGCGCCGTCCTCCGCGGCGCGGGCGAGGAGGGCACCGTGCTTGGTTGTTTGCGAGAGGGGGGTGTGTATGTGTGTTTGGTGATGTAGGTGTGTGCGTCGGCTTTGAGGTTGGTGTATCTGTAGGGTAATGGGTCCCCTAGGGTTTGTGGAATGAGGGTGTATGGCCAGGTCCAGTGGCCTATCGAGACCTCTCAACCTGTGGTGTATGTAGTGTCGGGTGGGTGACCTTCCGCGACTAGGTTGGCGAGGGTGTCTGCGAGGTCGTTACCTAGGGAGTGGTTGTGTGCTTTAATTTTGCCGAGGTGTGTACGGATGCCTGCGTCGCAGCGGGTTTTAAGGGTGTGTGTGATGGATAGGAGGGTGTCGCGGTGAATTTTGTGTTTGTAAGCGGAAGGGCAGTTTAAGTATCCTTGTATGAGGCGGAGGGAGCACGCACTGTCTGTAAGGAGGTGGGTGCGGCCGAGTTGGAGGGCTATGTCTATGCCAGCTAGTTCAGCGCGATTTATTGTGTGCGAGGGAGGGGTAGAGGTCACCAGGATTTTGATTTTGGTGTCCGAGGCGGGGTGGGTGGATGCTGCTCCGAGGGGGGATGAGCCTCCTTTTTTCGAGCCGTCGGTGTAGACAAAGTCCTGCCAGTTCCAAGCAAGAGTGGCTCTGGTGAGGGGGGTATTTCAGTTGCATGCGTTCCGGGTGGGGATACGTGATGGGATGAGTTGGGTTTGGGGGGAGGTGGTATATGTTTGCCGAGTGGGGTGAGTAGGTGTCGAAGAGGTGGGGAGGAGGGGTGGTGATGTCGGGGTTGGGGAGGTGAGTGTCGTAGATAGATTCGAGGGTGTTGTGAAGTGCGGTCATGGCTGTGGGTGACGGGAGGGTGGAGAGTGCAAGGGGGTTGGCTACGAGGTATATGTCGACCATCCAGCGTGTGCCGAATGGGGTAGGGGTGGGGTTGCCAGTGTGTTGGTCGGGGGGAAGGAAGGTGTTTGCGTCGTTGGGGAGGGTGTAAAGGTGGTGGGTGTATGGGGAGTTGATGTACTTGGAGTGGCGGTACGGTGTATGTTCCCATCGGGGGAGTATGAGGATGGTTGCGCTGGTTGTGTGAGGGGCTGTGAGGTGTGCGCTGGTGATTGCGTGTTCCATGGCGCGGCGCATGCATTCGTGGTCGTATTCGGGGTTGGCGATGTTGGTGCCTTGCCATGTGTGTGGGGCATTGCTGCCACTAGATGAGAAGACTAAGTCTTCGGGGTAGAGGGAGTGGTAGGTGTGGGAGTGGAGGGATTTATTGAGGGGGTCGGAGTAGAGTTTTGTTTGTATGTGGAACGTGTGGCGGAGTGCTGTGAGGAGGTCTTCTCTAGTGGCCCATCTATTACGGGTGGTGGTGGCGGGTGTGGGTGAGTGGATTTCTGAGCGGGAGCCTAATTTGAAATTTGAAATTGTTACAACATTACCAGTAAGAACCGGCTGTTGTCTCTGGGCCCCCCTTTTGCTATGCCATACAGGACTTAGAAGCGTGAGGTAGACCGTGAACCACTTATCCCAACCTCTCCAATGGCAGTAACGATATCGTCTAAAACATACCCGTACCAGTATCAAGGTATTTACTATTTTCTGACCTATACTATTTTTTTTTCCTGGATACAGTATGAAATAAAAATTGTCGCTATTATCCACGATACGCGGCCTGCTCCAGCCACGGCGGGGTTGCCGATCATCAAGGCTGGTCAACATGAGCTGGTCGAGTCGAACATGCCTGACCTCGGCTCCTGTGCGACTCCGGTCGTGCCCGAGGTAGGGGGAAAGGCAGGTGGAAAACCCCCCTCGCGCAGGTCGTCGTCGGACTCGTCTCGATCCTTGCTCGACCCCGTCCGAGATATCGGAGATAGTGGTCGCTCTGCTCGGCGCGACCCTCCACCTAGTCTAGCCTTCTCCCCCCCCGCGGGGGCTGGGAGGAGAAAACGCGAGGCTGCAGACGGTGTTCGGCTGGCTCTCCTGCCTTCGAGCCAGATGTCTCATGTCCCCTGTCCGTTTGCCGTGTGTTTCCACCACCCATCTGATCGCGATGTGTTGGCCGCACTTGTCTCCCCCGGTGATTTACGTTGTTAAGGGGCCGCCTATACGAGCAGTGTGCTGTTGCGATAACCCGGGGCACACTGCCTGAGGCAGCCTGTCGATAACCGGGTACCGGCTAGGGGAGGGGGAACGGATAATGCCCATGGATCGGCTATCCTCAAAAGATGGTGGGTAAGGGAATATTTAACCGAAAACCCCCCGTACCGGGTTTTTCCGGCGGCGGATGATCCTCCCGACCTCCGCCGCCAGACCGTGCCGCTCCTCCGGCTGCGACTCGCCTCCGTCCTACGTATCTTCGGGCCTCTCCCCCAAGGGAGAGTGTTTCGCATGGCTGGCGGCTACTAGCGAGCGCCGTGCCCTAGCGCTGCTTCCCAGCTGTCCGCCGCCAGCTCCAGCACCCTCGTCCCACCGCTGATCCGTCCGTACCCCTCTTCGCCAGAAAATTTTTCGCAAACGCCGCCCCCGCCCCATCGTCGGGAGAGTATCTGCGAGTATTTAGTCGCGGAAAAAACATATCGGACTGGCCGAGCGGGAGATCCATGTGCCGGTGTACGGATATTATGTTTTCCAAAACCCTCCGCACAGGGCTTCCCGACAGCTATTGATCCCGCGGATCGCAGCTGTCGGTACCTCGTTCAGCCCCCTACCGTGCCAGGCATGGCACGGCTATGGGGTTACTAGCGCCCACCGTGTGGAGGTAGAGGTAGGTGCCGCCGGGCTTGCGAGCGCACCCCCCTCCGGGGCCCCCGCCGCTGCGCCGCCGGCGGGCGCCAGCGGGAGCCTAGGCGAGTGAGGAGGTGGTAGACCTCCTCTTCGAACGGATGTTGCGAGAGGTCGGGGCGGAAGAGTTGGTAGAGGTGTCGGACGCGGGGGCCGTTAAGGGTGGTGACCGCGCGGCCGTCGGGAGTGCAGAGTACGGTGGTGTCGTGGAGTGATGGGTGTGCGTGGATGGCGAAATTACCGGTAGGGAGCATGTCGAGGTCGGGGTTGATGGGGTCATGGTTGAATGTGATTAGGGGGTGTGACTAGGGAGGGGGTCCAGGTTCGGGCAGAATGGGTGTCGTGGAGGGGACAGAGCCGGAGTTAAACGCGGTGAGGGCGGTGGGGCCGGAGGGGGTCTCACTGATGGTGTCGTGTAGTTGTAGGCATGGGGCCCACTGGACCTCGTGGAGGTGGGTGAGGTCGTGTTGTGGGCCGCGAGCACACCAGTCGCACTGCCATGTGGCGGGTCCCTGAGCTAGGCGGCATTGGGAATGTATGGCAAAGTGCGGGCATGTGCGGCAGGTGGAGGTGGGTTCTGTGTGCAGTGGGTCGTGACAGATGGAGCAGGCGGTGGGGGAGGGGGTGGGGAGGCATACCGGTGTGGGGGTAGAGGAGATGAGGCGGAAGCCGTCGTCGAGTTGTAACTGAATGTCCCATTCAGTGAGGTGTTCCGGGGCCCATTGTGTATAGTGGTGGGGGGGGATGCTTGTTTGGTAGTGAGGCCTGTGAGGGGGAGGCGGTTGTGGATAGTATCGAGGGGTTCGGTGAGGATTGCGGCGAGGAGGCGGATGGGAACTGAGAGTGGGGTGGTGGACCCCGTGAGTGTGGTGATGGATTTGCATGATTTGAGGATGAAGGAGGATGAGGTGGCTCTGAGGAGGACTTGTGGCCACGTGGTGATGTTATTTTTCCAGAGGGGGGTGAGGCGGGGGAGGAGGGAGGCGTGTGTTTTGCGGGGAGAGAAATCGCAGTAGGCTTGCTTATATGTGTGAGGGTCGGTGATGTGTGTGGCTTTGTCCCGGAGTGAGGCGAGGAGGGCGTTGTCTTGAGTGGTGAAGTGGGCGCGGATTGTGGAGGCGATAGGGTTGGTGAGGGAGAGTGGAGGGATGTTGTGGAATAGGGTGCCCGCATCGCGCTGAGCTCTGACTAAGCACTTGAGTGTGGGTGGGGTGTAACAGGTTGACATGATGGATTCCGAGGGCCAGTGGGAGTACGTGGTGGATAAGGTGCGGATGTGTGCGCGGGCCATGTGGCCTCTATAGCCTGAGTTGTTCATGATTTTATGTAGGTGGCAAACTGTGAGTTGTGCGGCGTGGGCTTTGAGGGAGGGGAGGCCGTATCCTAGGTCTGAGGTAGGGCGGTGGAGGGCGGTGCGGGGAAGGTTACGTACCGAGGAGACGGCGGAGCGGAGTGCGCGGCAGATTTGTCCTTCTAGAGTGTCGAGTTGGGAGTCGGTGAAGAGGCCGAGCTGGAGGGTGAAATGCTTGCCGATGAGGAGTCCACGGATGACCCTGATTCTGCGGGATTGTGTTAGTGGGGAGGTGGAAAGGGTGGTGATGAGGGATGCAGTGGTACGTTTGAGTTCGTGCCAGTGTTTGGTGAAGTTGAGGGAGGTGTTCAGTTCTACCCCTAGGACTCGGTATGTGTCCTTGGGGCCAATGGAGGGGATGGGGGCCGGGGTGGAGTTTAGGGAGATGAACTGAGTTTGCAGGCGGGATGCGAGGAGGGTAGTGTTGGCGAGGGTGAGGGCGTTGCCTGTGCGCCAGAGGGCGCCGGTGATGCAGCATTTGCGGATGTTGACGGTCATGCCCGTGTAGGCGCTGAAGAGGGAGAGTTTCCTGAGCTGGATGGTCATGTTGGGGGTCGAGCCCGTGGCGAGGCTGAGGTCGTCAGCGAAGCCGTGTCCTGGGTATGTGGCTGTGGGTTCTGTGGGGTCGACGTTAGTGGCGGGGGGGCCTGGGCGGTAGCCCCGGCTTCCCACCGTGAGCCAGCGAAGGAAGGGTTCAAGGAAGAGGGTGAATAGAAAGGGGGAGAGGGTGTCGCCCTGGAGGGTTCCGCGATTAATGTCGATAGAAGGGGTGGGGCCATGTGGAGTAATATAATCTGTGGTTGAGACCCCGTAGAGGTGTTCGCATGTGTCGACAAAGGTGGGGGGCATACCGAGTTGACGCATGTGTTTGAACATGATGCGGTGGTCCGCGGCGTTGAAGGCACCTTTGAAATCCGCGTACATGACGTAGATGTCTTTGCTGTGGAGTTTCGCGTCCTCCATCGTCATAATGAGGGAGGAGAGGGCGTCGTGGATGCTGCGGTGTTGTCGGAATCCGTCCTGTTGGTCGCTGAGAATGCCGTGGGTTTCGGCGTATTTCGAGCCTGCATCTTTGATTAGTGCTGTCCATAGTTTAAGGAGGTTATTCATGAGGGCGATAGGGCGGTAGTTATCGAGGAGGGAGGGGTCGCCTTTTTTATGTAGGAGGCATGTTGTGCTGTGGCACCAATCAGGAGGGGTGTAGGATTTGTGGGCGAGGAGGGAGAGGAGAGAGAAGAGGGCGGAGCGGGTCGCCGGTGGTAGGAATTTGATTATTTCGTTGGGGATACCGTCGGGGCCGGGGGCTTTGCCGGTGCCTAGGGAGTTGAGGGTTTTATCGAAAGTGTCGCGGGTAATCATGTCGGCAAGGGTGAGAGAGGGGTCACCACGGGGTTCGATGGTAAAGTTGTCGGGGTTGTCGGGGAGTTCCCACGGGGGGGTGGGTAGGTCGTGTGGGGTGGCGCGGCCGAGTTCGGTGGCGAAGTGAGAGTGTACCGCGTCAATGACGGCGGAGGGAGAGGATGCGGTAGTTTTATCGGGTCTAGTAATGCGGTGGAGGGTGGAGGCGGCGCCGGCGGGGGGTAGGAGGCCGCTTTTAATTTTCAATCGGCGGTGAGAGAGTTTGGGGCAGGTGTCGTAGGCCGTATTGGCTCGAGTTTTTATTTTCTTTATCTTATCCGTGGTGGTGGCGTGGAGGAGTTGGCGTATGCGTATTAGGCGTTGTTGTTTGATGGCGTCAGGGGAGAGATAGTCAGTTGTGTTTAAGAGGGCTTGGGCGAGGGGAAAAGGGCCGTTATTCTTGCTGCATTTGCGGAGTTTGAGTATGTGAGTGCGTGTTTTATTTGTCGACAGCTATCGCGCCATCCACTTCGAACACCACACATGTACCCGTCAAAGTACTACGCAAGAACAATTACACCCATCGCTTACAAAAAGATCCCCCCCAGGGGAGCGGCGCGCTACACCGCGCCCCTCCGAGCGTCCGGACGTTCCCGTCCGCCGCCAACATCCAACAAACCCAGGTCCCACCGGGCCTGGTCGCGTGCAGCCAACACGCGCACTACACTCACAAACCTACTCGAAAAGCCACAATCAACCCTACTACTTCTCTCACACACTCGAAAGCCAACTCGATCGAAATGTCCTCGACCCCTACCCCCCCCCCTTACTCACAGACAGATGCTTATGCCATTGCGGGATCGGCCCGTGAATGCGCCCGCCGCGGACCCCTACAACCCCCGGAGCTATCCAGCGGGACATCCGCTCGCTCTACTCAACCCTGTGCCCCAACCACCCACATCCACCCAAGACTTGGAGACGGCTTTGGAATACTCACCAGTCACAGGACTCCATACGCCTCTGGTCCTCGCCGCTCCCAAGTCAACCACTGACCTGGGACGGGCCGCTGACTCTACAACCCACACAGAAGACCCGTACTGGTGCGATCGTCCCGATCTGTCCCACGGTAAGGCCCAGTCTAGCACCCCCCGCCCCCTCCCGCTAGCCTACGCTGATACTCTCGTTAACAACGCACCTAAATCGATACCTTTCCCTCACCTTAGTGCTTCCCAGCCACAGTGCTGTAAAGCTCGACCAAAAATGCCACATCATGCGACTCGAGAATCGTTCTCTTTAACCCAAATAATACAATATTCTACAGGCCTGATTCTTACCTTTGCACTAACCACTGCCCTGATCAGCACTCATCGCCACCCCCCTCCCCCTCATGCTACTCTCCTACCCCATAAATGTACTAGTCTCCTCGCATGGCCTGTCGCGCCGGCCCTTGCCCTATACGCTCCCTCTAGCCCGAACTTGCCGCTCGCCGACCGTCACCCCCCGTCCCACAGTAAGGACATGTCTTGCCCCCAACGTCCCCTCCAGCTAGCCTACGCTGATTCTATCGTTAACAGCGCACTAAAAATGACACCTCTCCCTCACCTTAATGCTTCCGAGCAACAATGCTTCAAAATTCGACCAGTAAAGCAATATCATGACACTCGACTGTCGCTTTCTTTAATCAGAGAAAAAAAAAATTACAGGCCTGATTCTTGCCCCTGCACTAAACACCGCCCTGATCAGTTCACTCCGATACCCCCCTCCCCCTCATGTTACCCTCCTACCCCACCAATACACTAGCCTATTCAGAGCTACACATGCCACCTGGCCTGTCGCGCCAGCCCGGGTCATGTACGCTCCCCCTCGCACGAACTCCCCGCTTGCCGACCGACACGATCCGTCCGCCGACGCCTCCCACTCTCCTCCCCCGGTATCAGCCGCAGACACCGGTGCCCCGCTCACCTCTTCCTCCCTACCTAACCCTCTAGTTGACGGCTGCCCCTCCGTTGCTCCCTTGCTATGTCCAACGCTCGCCCCTGTCGCTGTGCCCCTCCGATTTCTAATTTTCTTTCCCTTTTCTATTTACATAATGGCCCGCCTAACCCGACTGACCCATCAGACACTCGCGCTTACCTGCGATTACCTCACTGTAGACCCTAGTGCAGTCGTTCTCCCTCCCACTTTTTCCACCCTCCATGCTCTGCCCAACTCGCATGTCGTTACAATATTGACAACTCTTCCCCCGATGAGACTAGCCCGCCCGCCACGCTCTATCCGACATCTTAACCGATCACCCACCCCCCCGCGTACTTACCTGCCCCGGAAATATCGCCCCCCTCTTACAGACACGGTCTTGCAGTCACGTACCCCTAACACTCTCAGCGATACACGTATTCCCCCGCCCCTACATTCCTCACTCCCTTTAGGCCTGCTCCGCGGCTTCTCTCGGAAGCCCCGAAGCACTTTTGATACGATATCGACAGCCCCCTCTGTCACTGCAGTTCCCCACTATCGCCCTCCTCCTAATACCTACCACACCTTGCTTACAATTTTAAAGTCCCCCCTCCCCTTCCCTCTCATACTCTCTCCGACATCCCTACACCTCCCACCCCCTCTTAAGCTCCGAACGACCATCCGTTCCAAGGAAATTCTGCTCGCCGAAATGCGCAAGACCTCGACGAACGGACCCTCCGGAGCCTACCACCCTCGCCTTCCACAAGCCTCGGCCGGCAAGGCCGCTTATCGTCATTAGTCCCCCACAAGACGGGCCTCACGGCCCGGAGGTTAGTCCCCACAACCAACCCCCCACCCCCCAGCCCGATATCCGAAGTCACACTGTCAACGCCACGCTACAATCCACTCTCCCGGCCCACTTTAACCCCCGCACCTGCTGCATAGCAGTGCATAACTACTTATTCGACCTAAACCTTGAATACGGCCTCCCCACCCCCATCGGCTACCTCGACTACCTCTGCGGTCCTCTCCTTCCAATGGGGACAATATCAGGACCTCTCTAACCTATACTGCCTCGCTACCACAATAACCAAACTCCACTCGACTCCCACCGCCTCGTACACAGTTATCACTAACAACGAAGTCGATAATCACCACCACAACTCCCAATACCCCAGCCACTGGACTAACCTCGCCAACCGCGGCTCCCCCCCCCGTCCGGGGACGCCTAACCACTCTCTCCTCGTCCTCACATGGCAAAACTCTCACTTCGGCCTCCTCCACCTAACTCACTCCTCCGCTACCTGGATTGACTCTCTACACCACCCCCCTCCGTCCGACCTCCTCGCCCGCTCTCTCAATCTCCTCTCCGACTGGAACTCCTCCCCCCCCCCTCCCGTCGGAGTCCTACGCTCACTCAACCCGCCTCGCCAAAACGACTCCGACGGAGCATGGTCGTGCGGAACCCACGCCCTCCTACACACCTATTTCATCGCAACAGCCCCCCCGGACCAACCATACAATCCCCCCTCCTTCGACCCCCGGTCCTCCACCTTCTCGACGCCCTCCACCCCCCCACACCACCCTCCCCCCCTCAACTCCCACCCCCTCCCCTACCCCCCCCCCCTCCCCTCCTCTCCTCCCCCCTCCCTTCCAACCACCACCCGTCGAACGCCCCCCCGACGACCCCCCCAGCACCACCCCCTCCCTCCCCTCCCCCATCCTCCCACACCACACATCCCAACCACTACACCTCATCACCCTCAACACCCGCGGCCTCCACACCTCCATTATGGATGTTGAACACCTCTCCACCTCGCACCGTCCGGACGTCCTCATCCTCACCGAAACAAACCACGACACCCACAAATCCCGCTGGCGCATAGCCCTCCCCCAATACCACCTCAAAAGCTCCCGACCTTGCTACTCACCTGTGCCCCTACCCAACGCAGGCGTTCTCTTCGCGGTCCGCAGAGCCTCATTCCAATCTGCCACTGTCCTAACCCCGCCCCCCCACCTCATCCCCCATATCGCCGGACTAAAAATCGTTCCCCACTCAGGCACCCCTTACCTCCTTATAGGTACTTACATGCCCCAGCTCTCCACCCCCCAACTGACCCGCCTATATGCAGAAGTTGCAGCATGGGGCCTCCGCCTAGCTGACGACCACCCGCAACACCGCACCCTCTGGGGAGGGGACTTCCAATCGACCACCACCACAGGTACAGGTCACCCTGCCCTCACCTCCCTACTCAAATCCCACCTCCAACCCCTCCACAACCCCATCCCTACCTTCCCCCGCAGTGGAGGCTGCCTTGACCACTGGCTCACCACGCCCCCTTCACCTCTCTCCCTCCCACCGTCCTCTTGCTCGATATTCCCCTCCCCCTCCCACTTTACTGACCACTCTGCAATCCACCTCGTCATTCCCGCCCCTTTCTCCCTCATGGCACATCCCCCCCCTACCCATACCCACCCCCACACACATCACACGACGCGCAAACTCAACTTTCGACTTCCTCTCACACCCGACCACATAAAAGCGTACCAATCAAGCACCCCCGACCTCATCAACCAAACGGCCGCCCTCCACGCAGAAATTCTCAACACCTCACACACCTCGGCCTCCCCCGACACCCTCGACACCCTTGCCTCACAATTCACTACACTCCTCTCCCAACACATGGACCACGCAGCCACAGTTTGGCCCCTCCTCCCCGCCAAAAAACCCCGCCCACCCCAAGCGTCCCTTGACCCTACTTGGCTCACAAATAAAACACGCACTCACATACTCAAACTCCGTAAATGCAGCAAAAACAACGGCCCCCTCCCCTTCGCCCAAGCCCTCTTAAACACAACTGAATATCTCTCCCCTGACGCCATCAAACAACAATGCCAAGCACGTATACGCCAGCTCCTCCACGCCACCACCACGGATAAGATAAAGAAAATAAAAACTCGAGCCAATGCGGCCTACGACACCTGCCCCAAACTCTCCCACCGCCAATTGAAAATTAAAAGCGGCCTCCTACCCCCCGCCGGCGCCGCCTCCACCCTCCACCGCATTACTAGACCCGATAAAACTACCGCATCCTCTCCCTCCGCCGTCATTGACGCGGTACACTCTCACTTCGCCACCGAACTCGGCCGCGCCACCCCACACGACCTACCCACCCCCCCGTGGGAACTCCCCGACAACCCCGACAACTTTACCATCGAACCCCGCGGTGACCCCTCTCTCACCCTTGCCGACATGATTACCCGCGACACTTTCGATAAAACACTCAACTCCCTAGGCACCGGCAAAGCCCCCGGCCCCGACGGTATCCCCAATGAAATAATCAAATTCCTACCACCGGCGACCCGCTCCGCCCTCTTCTCTCTCCTCTCCCTCCTCGCCCACAAATCCTACACCCCTCCTGATTGGTGCCACAGCACAACATGCCTCCTACATAAAAAAGGCGACCCCTCCCTCCTCGATAATTACCGCCCTATCGCCCTCATGAATAACCTCCTTAAACTATGGACAGCACTAATCAAAGATGCAGGCTCGAAATACGCCGAAACCCACGGCATTCTCAGCGACCAACAGGACGGATTCCGACAACACCGCAGCATCCACGACGCCCTCTCCTCCCTCATTATGACGATGGAGGACGCGAAACTCCACAGCAAAGACATCTACGTCATGTACGCGGATTTCAAAGGTGCCTTCAACGCCGCGGACCACCGCATCATGTTCAAACACATGCGTCAACTCGGTATGCCCCCCACCTTTGTCGACACATGCGAACACCTCTACGGGGTCTCAACCACAGATTATATTACTCCACATGGCCCCACCCCTTCTATCGACATTAATCGCGGAACCCTCCAGGGCGACACCCTCTCCCCCTTTCTATTCACCCTCTTCCTTGAACCCTTCCTTCGCTGGCTCACGGTGGGAAGCCGGGGCTACCGCCCAGGCCCCCCCGCCACTAACGTCGACCCCACAGAACCCACAGCCACATACCCAGGACACGGCTTCGCTGACGACCTCAGCCTCGCCACGGGCTCGACCCCCAACATGACCATCCAGCTCAGGAAACTCTCCCTCTTCAGCGCCTACACGGGCATGACCGTCAACATCCGCAAATGCTGCATCACCGGCGCCCTCTGGCGCACAGGCAACGCCCTCACCCTCGCCAACACTACCCTCCTCGCATCCCGCCTGCAAACTCAGTTCATCTCCCTAAACTCCACCCCGGCCCCCATCCCCTCCATTGGCCCCAGGGACACATACCGAGTCCTAGGGGTAGAACTGAACACCTCCCTCAACTTCACCAAACACTGGCACGAACTCAAACATACCACTGCATCCCTCATCTCCCAACTCGACACTCTAGAAGGACAAATCTGCCGCGCACTCCGCTCCGCCGTCTCCTCGGTACGTAACCTTCCCCGCACCGCCCTTCACCGCCCTACCTCAGACCTAGGATACGGCCTCCCCTCCCTCAAAGCCCACGCCGCACAACTCACAGTTTGCCACCTACATAAAATCATGAACAACTCAGGCTATAGAGGCCACATGGCCCGCGCACACATCCGCACCTTATCCACCACGTACTCCCACTGGCCCTCGGAATCCATCATGTCAACATGTTACACCCCACCCACACTCAAGTGCTTAGTCAGAGCTCAGCGCGATGCGGGCACCCTATTCCACAACATCCCTCCACTCTCCCTCACCAACCCTATCGCCTCCACAATCCGCGCCCACTTCACCACTCAAGACAACGCCCTCCTCGCCTCACTCCGGGACAAAGCCACACACATCACCGACCCTCACACATATAAGCAAGCCTACTGCGATTTCTCTCCCCGCAAAACACACGCCTCCCTCCTCCCCCGCCTCACCCCCCTCTGGAAAAATAACATCACCACGTGGCCACAAGTCCTCCTCAGAGCCACCTCATCCTCCTTCATCCTCAAATCATGCAAATCCATCACCACACTCACGAGGTCCACCACCCCACTCTCAGTTCCCATCCGCCTCCTCGCCGCAATCCTCACCGAACCCCTCGATACTATCCACAACCGCCTCCCCCTCACAGGCCTCACTACCAAACAAGCATCCCCCCCACCACTATACACCCCTCATGGATTCCCCTCCTCTCCCCACACCTCCCTCGCTCACCCCCCACCCTCTCATCCGGCATCTACACCTCCCGCACCACTCACCCCACCCCCACCGCACCCACCACACACTTAGACACAGAATACCTCACCCCCTCGGACCACCACTACCCCCCCTGCGACGTAACGCGTATCATCTCCAAACACAAGGACACAGAATACGGCCAAACGCAGTACATGGTTGAATGGGCCCCGGAACACCTCACGGAATGGGACATTCAGTTACAACTCGACGACGGCTTCCGCCTCATCTCCTCCACCCCCACATCGGTATGCCTCCCCACCCCCTCCCCCACCGCCTGCTCCATCTGTCATGACCCACTGCACACAGAACCCACCTCCACATGCTGCACATGCCCGCACTTCGCCATACATTCCCAATGCCGCCCAGCTCAGGGACCCGCCACATGGCAGTGCGAGTGGTGTGCTCGCGGCCAACAACACGACCTCACCCGCCTCCACGAAGTCCAGTGGGCCCCATGCCTACAACTACACGACACCATCAGTGAGACTCCCTCCGGCCCCACCGCCCTCACCGCATTTAACTCCGGCTTCGTCCCCTCCACCACACCCATTCTGCCAGAACCCGGACCCCCTCCATGGTCACACCCCCTAATCACATTCAACCATGACCCCATTAACCCCGACCTCGACATGCTCCCTACCGGTAAATTCGCCATCCACGCACACCCATCACTCCACGACACCACCGTACTCTGCACTCCCGACGGCCGCACGGTCACCACCCTTAACGGCCCCCGCGTCCGCCACCTCTTTCAACTCTTCCGCCCCGACCTCACGCAGCATACGTTCGAAGAGGAGGTCTACCACCTCCTCACCCGCCTAGGCTCTCGCTCAGAAATCCACTCACCCACACCCGCCACCACCACCCGTAATAGATGGGCCACTAGAGAAGACCTACTCACAGCTCTCCGTCACACATTCCACATACATACAGAACTCTACTCCGACCCCCTCAATAAATCCCTTCACTCCCACACCTACCACTCCCTCTACCCCGAAGATATAGTCTTCTCATCTAGCGGCAGTAATGCCCCACACACATGGCAAGGCACCAACATAGTCAACCCCGAATACGACCACGAATGCATGCGACGAGCCATGGAACACGCAATCACCAGCGCACACCTCACAGCCCCTCACACACCCAGCGCAACCATCCTCATCCTCCCCCGATGGGAACACACACCCTACCGCCACTCCAAATACATCAACTCCCCATACACCCACCACCTTTACACCCTCCCCAATGACGCAAACACCTTCCTACCCCCCGACCAACACACTGGCAACCCCACCCCTACCCCATTCGGCACACGATGGATGGTCGACATATACCTCGTCGCCAACCCCCTCGGACTCTCCACCCTCCCATCACCCACAACCATGACCGCACTTCACAACACTCTCGAATCTATCTACGACACTCACCTCCCCAACCCCATCATCACCCCCCCACCTCCACACCTCTTTGACACCTACTCACCCCACTCAGCAGGTATATACCACCTCCCCCCAAACCCAACTCACCCTCTCACGTACCCCCTCCCGGAACGCGTGCATCTAACATACCCCCCAACCAGCGGTACTCTTGCTTGGAACTGGCAGGACTTTGTATACACCGACGGCTCGAAAAAAGGAAGCTCGTCCCCCCTCGGAGCAGCAGCCACACACCCCGCCTCGGACACCAAAATCAAAATCATGGTGACCTCTACCCCTCCCTCACACACAATAAATCGCGCTGAATTAGCTGGCATAGATAGCGGCCTCCAACTTGGCCGCACCCACCTCCTCACAGACAGTGCGTGCTCCCTCCGCCTCATACAAGGATACTTAAACTGCCCTTCCGCTTACAGACATAACATTCACCGCGACACCCTCTTATCCATCACACACACCCTTAAAACCCGCTGCGACGCAGGCATCCGTACACACCTCGGCAAAATCAAAGCCCACAACCACTCTCTAGGCAACGACCTCGCAGACACCCTCGCCAACCTAGTCGCGGATGGTCACCCACCCGACACCTCATACACCACAGGTTCAGAGGTCACGATAGGCCACTGGACCTGGCCATACACCCTCATTCCGCAAACCCTAGGAGACCCCATACCCTACATATACACCAACCTCAAAGCTGACGCACACACCTACAGCACCAAACACACACACACACCTCTCTCGCAAACAACCAAACACGGAGCCCTCCTCGCCCGCGCCGCGAAGGACGGCGCCGATTTCTCTTACCACAAAAAGCACTCAACCCTCACAAATATCCAGTTCACACACAAACAAGAATTCATGTGGGGAGTCCACAACACCCGCCTACTCACTCATAACCCCACCCTGCGCTGCCCCCTATGTGGCCAATTCACTAGCAACGGCCACATGGCCGGTAACTGCCCCACGATGTCTGACCTAAGGCAGGACCGACACAACAGCGCGCTGCAACTCCTACTCTCCCTATTGGAGCGCCACAACGGAGGACGCTGGGAAACCATCACCGCAGACTTCGGTAACAAACCCATAAAATCCTTTGCTTCCCCCTCTCTTGCCCACACTCCGCTTGACTGTCACCCACCCCACCCTACCCACATGCCCACCCGCCTTGTTAATGCTGACGAAGGTCTCTCACCCGACTCCCTAACCTCGTGTCCCGCCATCCTCCCACCTGAGATTCTCCCCCCCGCGCTACGACCCCCCGCACACAAACCCGACTTTATCCGCCTCCTCGAACCTCGATTCGTTGGCCACACAAACGGTCGCCGCCGTTACGCATCCATAAAAAAGATTCAGATAGGGGAATGGAAGTACTGCACGGACAATAACCTCTCCCACACCGCTAACCTAATACGTGCCAAATACACACCCCTTGCAAACGCCATCCGCAGCCACTGGCCAGGCACAGTGGTTGACATCCTTCCCATCGTCATGAGCCGCACAGGTACACCGCACTCCTCCACCATCACGAGTCTCACCTCCCTACTCACCGCCCGCACCGACCCTCCTGGTAAACTCATCTCCAAAGCACGCCTCGACACGTCTCGCATCCTTGCACAACTCCACACGCATACTGTCCAATGGCTGCATCACCTCCTACTCATATACCGCATCAAGTCCCGCACGTCACCCCGCCGCGCCTCCGCACATTGCCCCTCCGCACGACCCTAAATGCACGCAGCCCTCGCCTCTTCTTGCACACCTCCCCGGGGGGGAGTAAAACCCCCGACCCCCATTGGAGAGGTTGGATTTAGGTGGTTAACGGTCTAGCCCTTACTTGTAAGTTCCCTGTATGGCATAGTTGGGAGGGCCCAGAGACAGCAGCCGACGCATCCGGCTTTTGGTGAAAAACCGGCGCATACGGTACATGTTGTAAACAATTTCAATTTCAATTTCATTTGTAAGCCAAGTAGGGTCAAGGGACGCTTGGGGTGGTCGGGGTCTTTTGGCGGGGAGGAGGGGCCAAACTGTGGCTGCGCGGTCCATGTTCTCGGAGAGGAGTGTAGTGAATTGTGAGGCAAGGGTGTCGAGGGTGTCGGGGGAGGCTGAGGTGTGTGAGGTGTTGAGAATTTCTGCGTGGAGGGTGGCCGTATGGTTTATGAGGTCGGGGGTGCTTGATTGGTACGCTTTTATTTAGTCGGGTGTGAGGGGAAGTCGAAAGTTGAGTTTGCGTGTCGTGTGATGTGTGTGGGGGTGGGTATGGGGAGGGGGGGGATGTGCCATGAGGGAGCAGAGACGGATACTTTTGGCGCCTTGATCGCCTCTGTATACCACAGAACTCTGAGCTCCGACTGAGATTGATCACAGAGCTGCACGAAAGTTCGTCAGCTGGTCACTGAGGAGTTGCTAGCACTCTTGCTAAAGCACTCGACAGATTTTGGTGGAAACGAATTCGCCAATATGTGAAAGATTTTTGTGAACGCTGCGTCGTATGTCGACGAGCAAAGATTCGACCGGAGATGGCTGCGACTCTTGACCCATTACCTGTTCCACCCAGACCGTGGCATACATTTGGTCTTGACTACTTGACACACTTACCTGAGAGCAATGGCTTTAACATTGTGCTGATTGTAGTAGATCATCTAACTCGAATGGCCCATTTTCTGCCGTGTACAGGGTCTGTTACTGCCGAAGAAACTGCAACTTTGTTTTTATAGGGAGTCTACCGTTTACATGGACTACCCCGTGTGCTGATTAGCGACCGCGACCCGAAATTCGTCAGTGGCTTATGGCAGACACTTTGGCGACGCCTTGGCACGCGCCTTAACATGTCTTCCAGTCGACATCCAGAAAGAGACGGACTGACAGAGCGCGTGAACAACACGTTTCAGCAGCTTCTTCGTTGCTTCTGTTGCTATGATGGCTCTGATTGGACAACACTACTACCGCAAGTGGAATTTGCGTACAACGCTTCGCGTGCACTCGGAATTGAGCACACACCGTTTGAGACTAATTTTGGATTCTTTCCTGAGGAGCCTCCCGACCTGTTGTTCAACATGCGACCATCGATTCCAGTTTCGCAAGACGCAACATAACGGTTAGGATTGTTACATGAAATACATACCCTGGTACGCTCAGTGTTACAGCTACACAAAGACGAGATGCAGGCGCACACAGAACCGTCTACAGCGCCACACTTCGCCAGGGGAGACAAGGTGTCAGTCGTCACAACAAACCTTTTTCTACGTGGACAACCGAACCGGAAACTCATAGACAGACAGCTTGGACCTTTTTCAGTGGAAGAGCAAATTGGGAAAAACAGTTACAGATTAAAACTTCCCGCGACAGTACGCTTACACCATGTGTTCCATGTCAACAATTTACGACCCTGCTCTACTGCTCCACTACGACTAGATGTCCCGGTAACTGTACCTGAAGGAGACGACGAGGAGGTCGCTACATGGGCGACGAGGCAGATACCTACTCTTCATGACACACTTCAGTGATGACGACATTCCACCTGTCTGGCACCGGTTGAACGAGGTACACCGGACAACAGCGTTGCAAGATTTCTTGGAGACGCACCAATGGCACAAGTTTGTCAAGACTCAGGCGTACATCGACTTCATGCACGCTCATCCAGCGCGCATTCATGAGTCCCAGTAACCGCTTCAGAAAAGGAGCTTAGACCACGGAGGTCTGCCTCACGGCGGCCTCAAAGATCTGTCAAGAGGGGGAGGGTACGAGTGTGACGAGTACATTCATGCAACATTACATTACAAGACATTGTACAGGTACTCGTTACTAATTCCAATTCGTGCTTTTCCAACGGACGGACGTACAAACGTGGGTACGTCGCTACTGCAATATTCATAAAGGTGCTGATGCTACTGTACGACCAGCACCTCCCGGTACGTACAGATACGCATAGTTAATCAAACTAGCCAGAAGACGCGCCTAAGCGAGTTCTTTGATGCAGAAGGAGCCGCGTCGTGAAACCCAATGCTAGGTAGGCCGCGTCTCTGGACAAATGACGACGGTTAGACAGCCCTAACGCCTGACACGTAAGCGCAGCAAGCATGCGTAAGCTATTTGGGCAGAAACCTATTTAAGCCCAGTGCAGTAGAGGGAGGTGACAGAACCATTTAACAATTCCATTGTTCACTTACAATATATACTGCTTAAGTACAGCATTGAGACATCTTTCACTAACATCTCTCGACAACAACATCTTGCCATCTTGCAACGACAGAACTAGACAGATTAGAACTGATTTGTGCTAGCTTGAGGAGGCTAACCGCCACATGTGCTTGGACGAGAGTTGCGACCAGAGGAGCGGCTAGTATCTCATACTACGAGGGTGTGCGTTGATCGAGTTTGGGCCTTCAACGACCCGAGCGAGGGGGGTTTCGCATGCCTCCCCCCCCATCTCCGGCACGACCGGAGTCGCTCATGAGCCAAGGTCACGCACGCCCAACTCGACCAATTCAGGCTCGCCGGCTAGGATGAATGGCGCCCTCGAGCGGCGGGAGCGGGCCGCACATCGTGGAGATCGATAGCGCCATAATAATTTTCACAATTTCAGCGTGGTGATGGACCATGTATGTCCTTATGTGTTTTATACTATGTTGTCACTCCCGATGGAGAGGGATGGACAAGGAGACCCCCCGGCGTAAAGCCCCAACCCCAAGTCCTAGATGGCAGTATTGGTTACGCCTTGAGACAACAACCGATTTGTTGGTATTTATTGTAAAAAAATGATTTTCAAATTTGGTACGTAACAATAAGTTGCGATGTTTCGGTGTTGGAAACGAATTGCTAAGGAGGCCGGTGGTAATAACATGAACGCGAAAGGAGGGATGACCTCGAATCGACAAAACCTTTTGGTTCTGGTCTCCCCTAATTGCCCCTTGCTTGGGTGCGAACCTATACTAATAAATGTCGGGGAAATAAAGCTATGTCGGAGTCGTCTACGTAGTAGACGATGTTGCTGACGACGATGTTGCTGCGGCGGTGGTTTGGTGGGCATGCAAGGTTACCGGTGGCGTGGGAGAGCTTTGTACCCGGATTATGCTTCCGAATCATACCCTCGAGGGTTCTCGGGACGTGTTTGAGACTAGAGAGAGTAGCTATGCCCGTTATACCTCACGATTGCGGTACAACCTCGCTTGTAAGGCACTTGGATTGGTGAGCAAGCCGTAAAACAAATATACGAAGCCCTATACATACAACTTAATCGGGTTTTTGTGGTCACATGGCGATGAGATCAACAATAACACAGCAAAGCCAAACTCTTCATATTTTAGTAGTGCTAGCGGGAAGACTACAAACAGCAATATAATGTTGATACATGTCGGAAATCGGGAACATGACACTCGTTGTTGGCCTAGGCCGGTCGACGACCCGGTTCGGCGGGAGCAAGCCGTGCATCGTGAAGGTCGAGCAGCAGTTTAGTTTTGCACTTCTTGGCAAGTGGATTTATCATTAGATCTGTTTTTCTTGATTACAGAACTTTACGTTGTTACTTCTTAGGCGGGGGGCTGTGGCAATTGCTGCGCTTGCTTACAGTTTTTGGTTTAACTTCCGAGGAAAGTCGACAAACATTGAAGCTAGGTGTGTCGATAGGTGTACCTGGTCGAACAGACCCGGTCTAAACTTGCTCGCAAGTTTTGTATGGCTGAGTGTAAAGGGCCGATAGATGGCGGTCCAGTTTCCCAGTTCGCTATGAACAATTTCAATTTCAATGTCAATAAGTTACAAATGTACACAAGACATAATATTGATGGCCGTAAGACATCAATCGGTCTAGTTTGCCGATATTGTTGTAATACAATTTCAATTGTACACTAGACATTGGTCTTTGAAATTGAAATTGAAATTGAAATTGTTTACAACATGTACCGGGTGAAACCGGTTGTTGTCAATGGGCCCTCGCAACTTTGCCATTCAGGAAAATTACAAGTAATGGCTAGACCATTAACTGCCTATGTCCAACCTCTATAATTTGTAGTGGGGGTTGTTATTCTTCCCCTGGGTAGTTAGCGCGCGTGGTGGTGGCGTTGGGCATGCATGGTTAGATGTGTGATTGGAACGCAAGAGAGCGGCGAGATGTCGTGCGTGATTTACATTGGTATAGTGAGTATGATATAACAGAGTTGTCGCTAGGCTACAACACTTTCCTTCCTTCGTCCCGACACCATGCCTCAATTTGGTTGTCCCTGTGATTGTCCTTTGTGTGATTGTGACTTTAACTATGTATGCGCTAGTTGCCTTCCATACAAAACATGTCTAGAGGGACTATGGCAATTATTGCGGTTGCTTTAGATTATATAACTCCCGAGGAACGACGACACACACACACAAGGGAGAGAGGTGTGTCGTAATGTGTACCTCGTCGAAGAGTACCCAACACAATTGCTACTTCTATATGGCATCGATGGTAGAGTAGTATATGATGGCCGTTAGACTGCAACCGGTCTAGTTTGCCGGTACTTGGTTTGAAGCCTTTTCATTTCCATTACCTTGCTCTTGGAGCGGAATCTGTATCGCATAAGTATGTGGCGGCGAGGGTACGGCCGGATATGCGGCGGAAGGCGGGCGCTAGAGCTGGCGCCGGACAACCGGGAAACAACCTCAAGGAAGCGCGCTCGCTACCCGCGGCACAACCGTCGACATGAATGGCTCAAGCGGCGTGCTTATGGCTATCACGATGGGATACCGCTCGAAAAGGCGCGCTCTTGGCATGGAGAACCACCTCAAGAGGGTACGGGCGGATTCAACACGATAAGAAGAGTGACGGGAACAATAGGCGACGGACCATGTACACGAGCAAAATCTGGCGTGGAGGCAAGAGCGTCAGCCGGCAACAATCTGTAACTATGATCCTAGCCCCCAAAGCAATTAAGGGGAGGAGAAGCCCAAGCTAGCGGAACGCAAGTTCACCATCCAACTTGCATCCCTCGTAATAGCAAATGTCTTGGACGAGGGGTGCAAGTTGGATCGGGGCCGTCGACTACCTATATATGAGCGGTTGGGGGGGGGGGGGGATTCATCTGCCTTTTCCCTCAAACTTCGGCATGCCCGGAGTGGCGGAGTCGCACATGAGCAAAGGAAAGGTAGGCTTGCACGCTTCAACACGCACAAGCTGGTCAACTTAGGAAGGCGAGCATCCTCGAGTGGCGGGAGCATACCACGCATTGTGGAGACTTGTGACATAATATGATCTTGCCTTCCTAAACATGTCGATTTAGATATGCTTTATCATTTTTCAAGGTGATGTTCAATGTTCATGCTTAGGCGGCGACGGCGGTGGGGGGGGGGGGGAAGGGGGGTTGTTTCAACTATTGCGGATCGATTACAACTATATAATCCTCCAAGAACAACGGCACAAATTACGTATAGTTGTGTCCCTGAGTTGTGTACATGGTCGAATGGCATCCGGTCGAATCCTAATCGCAAAATGCCCTAAATAGCTGTGAATGGGTGGGCGACATATGTATCTAGTTAAACAATACGTATTCGCAAAAAAGAAACTCACAAGGTTCACATGTTCCATGTGCGACCGGCGGGAACCCCAAAGGGCGGGGGTCCGCATGCTTGTTGTAATCCCCCCCCGCTTTTATTGCTTAAAGGACGCGCTAGCAAACATGTAGCCATGCCATACCTCGTGCGGTAAGATCGAAATGGGGCGGCCCGGCAATTGCGGCCCGTTGGGCATGTAATACTTCGTTGTCGTGAAGCCATATATACACGGAGGGTGGCGCCCGCCGGCGGCGCAACGGCGGCGACCCCGGAGGGGGGTGCGCTCGCAGGCCCATCGGCACTCACCCCCACCTCCTCGTGGTGGGCGTTGGTAGCCCTATAGCCGTTCCGGGCATGGCACGGTTGGGGGCTAGGCGGGGTGAGATCCGGCGGCTGCGATCCACGGATGTACAACTGTCGGGAAGCCTCAATGCGGAGAGCTATTCAAAATATCATTTGTACATCAGCGTCATGATCCCCCGCTCGGCTAGTCCGAGAATTCTTTAAGTGTTGAACACTCCTCAAATATTGTTATGTCTATGGGGGGGTGTTAGAGTTGGGAACGGATAGTTACACGGAGGTCGTGCTGGCCCCACAAAGGGGCCGGCTGTAGTGGTGACTTGAGGAGTGGGAAGAGAGAGATGGCGGCCGGCGAAGGCACCGGCAGGGCCGGCTGACCGCCACAAATAGGGAATAGAGTACCGCTAATAGCATAACACTAAGTACTAGAATGACAAATAGCTACCTTGTACATAAGCACTAGGCAACGGGATGCTAGTGCTAACACCCCCCCTCAAGGTAGCCGAGGTCTTGACGTCGTCCTAGCTTGCGTCGAGGAAGGTGCCATCTTGGTCGAAGGTTTAGTGCTTTAGCGTGTGCCTCAAGCCGGGTAGGTGTAGCGACATGCGCTCACAAGAACGTGCCGCTACCGGCGAGTTGCCGATATGAAGCGGTTCCAAATGTACTGCGTAATGTACGATTCTGACATGTAGCGGGAAAAACTGTCCACGGGAGAATAAGCCGACGCATGAGAGCGACCGGCGAGGAAGAAGCAAAGCCAACAAGGCCGTTAGGAGCGTGTAGGTACGCAAAAGCATAGACGGGCGCTCGTGTTGACTCCCCCCTTTCGCCGTGGGAAAGTCAAGTTCCTCGCTAAGTTAGGTGAGCGTTGCGGCGTTGCCTCGGGAAAAAACAATAACAATACTAATTAAAGTACGCACGAGCCGAATCTTTGCGGGTCGGTCTTAAAAACCAGATCCGGTCGAGAGCATCGGTAGGCGGAAGGCTAGCTGAGGCTGAAAGCTGGGTGGGGCGAACGTGGCGCCGGGCGCTTTACACACGCTCTTCTCCTTTTTACGTGGGAGATGGTAGGACAGTCGGGGACAACCAGCTCGAAGGCGAAGCGTGGGGTCGGTGGGACGATGAATTACTAGCGTGGCGCCGAGCGCTTTACACACGCTCTACTATTTTTTACGTGGGAGTAGGTAGGACTACCGTGGCGCCGAACGCTTTACACACGCTCTTCTCTAGTGCAACTTGGTGGAGCGCCCATAACCTGTTAGAGTTGGGAACGGATAGTTACACGGAGGTCGTGCCGGCACCGGCTGTGGTGACTAGAGGAGTGGGAAGAGAGAGATGGCGGCCGGCGAAGGCACCGGCAGGGCCGGCCGACCGCCACAAATTGGGAATAGAGTACCGCTAATAGCATAACACTAAGTACTAGAATGACAAATAGCTACCTTGTACATAAGCACTAGGCAACAAGATGCTAGTGCTAACAGGGGGACCCGTATCTGATGCGTATTTGGGCGGGGAGGAGGGTATGGGTGGATTTGAGTTGGCGGCGGGCATTGGAAATGGCGACGGACAGCCGGGAAGCTGCGCTAGGGGCGCTCGCTACCAGTCGCTAGCCCCGTGAGTTTCGAGTCTCCCGTAGGGCGAGGCGAGAAGCTACGCAAGACGGAGGAGGGTCGCAGCCGTAGGAGCGACACGGTTTGGCGGCGGAGGTCCACATGATCGACCGCCGCCATTAAAAACCCGGCACGGAGGGTTTCAAGACAAATATTTCCGAGCCCCATATTCTTTGTGGAGTGACGACTCAATAAGCGTGTTCGATCAACGCCTCCCCCATCCGGTACCCATTTATCAAAAGGCTGCCTAAGGCAAAGTGCCTAGGTTATAGCAACGGCATTCAGCTTATCGAGGCGGTCCCTTGACAACGTAAACCAACGGGGGAGGGTACGGGCAGATTTCGCACGATCAAATAGGTATCGGAAACATACGGAGACGGATAGGGGACAAGATGAACTCTGGCGCGGAGGCAGGAACGCCAGCCAGACACCGTATGCAGCTATGGACTTCCTTTCTCCCAAGCACTCCGAGGGGTAGGGAAGCGTAGGCTAGGAGGCGAGCTGCGACGGGAGGAGGAGCGATATCTCGGACGGGGGAGCGCGTGGATCGGGACGGGTCTATCGACGACTTGTGCGAGAGGAGTTTTTGCCTGCCGTCCCCCACCCTCCCTCCCCCCCTAGCTCCGGCACGACCGGAGTCGCAAAGGTTCAGAGGTCACGTAGGCCCGTCGCGACGAGCGCCCGCTCATCAGCCTCATGCCATGTGCTAGAGTTATCGCAAAAGCACACCGCCCGTATAGATTTTGGCTCCGTATAGGCGGCCTACTAGGCGGCGTACTATAGGCGGCCTCGCACTTAGCAGCGTCAACCACAAGGGGAGGGTACGGGCGGTATTGTACGGATCACCCGGCGTCGGAAAGAGTTGGCAGACGACAAGAGCATGACAAACGCGACTGGAGGAGCGACATGAGGCAACGGTTTGTGGCTATGGTTTTCTCCCCCCTATCCCGAAGGGAGGGGAAAGCCTAGGCTATGATGTTGGCTGCGATGGGAGGAGCGGCTATAATCTCGGATGAGGGTGTGCGTGGATCGAGTCTCGGCCTTCGACGACATGAGCGAGGGGGATTTCGTCCGCCTTTCTCCCCAAGTTCGGTACGACCGGAGTCGCACATGAGCCTAGGTCAGGCATGCCCGACTCGGCCCACACGCGTTGTCCAGCTAGGGTGATTAGCACCCTCGAGCGGCGGGAACTGGCCGCGCATCGTGGAGATAGCGACATAGTATTTTTCATATCTTTGTCGTAACGGTAGACCATGTCTGTCCCTTTACGATGTATAATATTATGTTGGAACTACCGACAGAGAGGGATGGACAAGGAGACCCCCGGCGTAAAACGCCATACCTAAGACACGGATGGCAATATTGGGTAAGTCTTGAGACAAAAAGATTGAAAATGAAATGGATTTAAAACATTTTACCGCTAACGCGCGTTGCGGCTGTTGTCTAAGGGCCTTCATGCATATGCCATCTAGGACTTGGAGTGCAAAATTCAGGCCGGTATCCCTAATCCTAGATACTCCTATGGACTAAGTCAATAAAACCGTACATGGGAGTGAAATGAAATTCCGGCATGGCCAGAGAATGAAACACATTGCATTACATAATGCTCAACGGTTAAGTCCCGTTGTAAAATCCACAAAATCCCCCATCGCCACGAATAAAGAAATAGCCTACAATTAGTTCTACCGCTAACAGCCTTGCTAAGGGACTGGCATGCTAATCCCCCTTTCTTCCCTATCTAACTATTGGCATACCTCTTGGAAAGGCAGTCTAAGACGTCCCACCGTTGACATTTCCTTCCGGGGTGAAGGTCGAGGCGGTGGTGCTCATCAGAATGCGCCACCGGCGGAGTGTGCGGTCACGGGAAGTGGGTTGCTGTTGATCGGCAGGGGATGCCATCCGGAGATATGTCTGCTGCTGCGGACTCGGAGGGAGGAGGTTTGGGCCGCTGGGGAGTGGAGACAGCCGGACGGGGCGAGTGGGAGCGCCGAGAATCGGGGTCCGGGCGCTGCATTTTCCGCCGGGAGTGGGCAAAAGGAGGGGGTCCTCAGCCAACACTATTGCGTATTCCTATGCAAGGTGATGGCGGGGGGCAGGAGAGGCCGATCGAAGGGCGAACCGAATAGAGGCGACGCGCATGTCGTAGGCGTCCGTGGTGGGACTTTGGGGGGGGGGGAGGGGCGCTGGGAGTAGTGCATATGGTGCCATTGGGTCTTGTTGGGGGTGAAGTTCTTGTGGTGTGGGCTCCTGTCGTCAGCCGCGGGTGGGTCCTCCTCCATATCCACAAGTTTATCGTCCGTGTAATTGTCCCCCGGGCGGGTGTTATTAGGTTTATCCAGGTTGTCAACGTCGTCGGCAGCACTTGGGGAGGTTTAGTTGTTTGTCGGGTTGGCGTAGTTTCGTGCTCTAGGTGTGACATGTAGACGGAGGAGTGTGTCGATAGCCTCGGCGATGTAGGTCGAGCGGTCCACATGGGTGAAATTGAAATTGAAATTGAAATTGTTTACAACATGTACCGTATGCGCCGGTTTTTCACCAAAAGCCGGATGCGTCGGCTGCTGTCTCTGGGCCCTCCCAACTATGCCATACAGGGAACTTACAAGTCAGGGCTAGACCGTTAACCACCTAAATCCAACCTCTCCAATGGGGGTCGGGGGTTTTACTCCCCCCCGGGGAGGTGTGCAAGAAGAGGCGAGGGCTGCGTGCATTTAGGGTCGTGCGGAGGGGCAATGTGCGGAGGCGCGGCGGGGTGACGTGCGGGACTTGATGCGGTATATGAGTAAGAGGTGATGCAGCCATTGGGCAGTATGCGTGTGGAGTTGTGCAAGGATGCGAGACGTGTCGAGGCGTGCTTTGGAGACGAGTTTATCAGGAGGGTCGGTGCGGGCGGTGAGTAGGGAGGTGAGACTCGTAATGGTGGAGGAGTGCGGTGTACCTGTGCGGCTCATGACGATGGGAAGGATGTCAACCACTGTGCCTGGCCAGTGGCTGCGGATGGCGTTTGCAAGGGGTGTGTATTTGGCACGTATGAGGTTAGCTGTGTGGGAGAGGTTATTGTCCGTGCAGTACTTCCATTCCCCTATCTGAATCTTTTTTATGGATGCGTAACGGCGGCGGCCGTTTGTGTGGCCAACGAATCGAGGTTCGAGGAGGCGGATAAAGTCGGGTTTGTGTGCGGGGGGTCGTAACGCGGGGGGGGGAATCTCAGGTGGGAGGATGGCGGGACACGAGGTTAGGGAGTCGGGTGAGAGACCTTCGTCAGCATCAACAAGGCGGGTGGGCATGTGGGTAGGGTGGGGTGGGTGACAGTCAAGCGGAGTGTGGGCAAGAGAGGGGGAAGCAAAGGATTTTATGGGTTTGTTACCGAAGTCTGCGGTGATGGTTTCCCAGCGTCCTCCGTTGTGGCGCTCCAATAGGGAGAGTAGGAGTTGCAGCGCGCTGTTGTGTCGGTCCTGTCTTAGGCCAGACATAGTGGGGCAGTTACCGGCCATGTGGCCGTTGCTAGTGAATTGGCCACATAGGGGGCAGCGCAGGGTGGGGTTATGAGTGAGTAGGCGGGTGTTGTGGACTCCCCACATGAATTCTTGTTTGTGTGTGAACTGGATATTTGTGAGGGTTGAGTGCTTTTTGTGGTAAGAGAAATCGGCGCCGTCCTTCGCGGCGTGTGCGAGGAGGGCTCCGTGTTTGGTTGTTTGCGAGAGAGGTGCGTGTGTGTGTTTGGTGCTGTAGGTGTGTGCGTCAGCTTTGAGGTTGGTGTATATGTAGGGTATGGGGTCTCCTAGGGTTTGCGGAATGAGGGTGTATGGCCAGGTCCAGTGGCCTATCGTGACCTCTGAACCTGTGGTGTATGAGGTGTCGGGTGGGTGACCATCCGCGACTAGGTTGGCGAGGTTGTCTGCGAGGTCGTTGCCTAGGGAGTGGTTGTGGGCTTTGATTTTGCCGAGGTGTGTACGGATGCCTGCGTCGCAGTGGGTTTCAAGGGTGTGTGTGATGGATAAGAGGGTGTCGCGGTGAATGTTGTGTCTGTAAGCGGAAGGGCAGTTTAAGTATCCTTGTATGAGGCGGAGGGAGCACGCACTGTCTGTGAGGAGGTGGGTGCGGCCGAGTTGGAGGCCTACATCTATGCCAGCTAATTTAGCGCGGTTTATTGTGTGTGAGGGAGGGGTAGAGGTCACCATGATTTTGATTTTGGTGTCCGAGGCGGGGTGAGTAGCTGCTGCTCCGAGGGGGGACGAGCTTCCTTTTTTCGAGCCGTCTGTGTATACAAAGTCCTGCCAGTTCCAAGCAAGGGTACCGCTGGTTGGGGGGTATGTTAGATGCGCGCGTTCCGGGAGGGGGTACGTGAGAGGGTGAGTTGGGTTTGGGGGGAGGTGGTATATACCTGCTGAGTGGGGTGAGTAGGTGTCAAAGAGGTGTGGAGGTGGGGGGGTGATGATGGGGTTGGGGAGGTGAGTGTCGTAGATAGATTCGAGAGTGTTGTGAAGTGCGGTCATAGCTGTGGGTGATGGGAGGGTGGAGAGTGCGAGGGGGTTGGCGACGAGGTATATGTCGACCATCCATCGTGTGCCGAATGGGGTAGGGGTGGGGTTGCCAGTGTGTTGGTCGGGGGGTAGGAAGGTGTTTGCGTCATTAGGGAGGGTGTAAAAGGTGGTGGGTGTATGGGGAGTTGATGTATTTGGAGTGGCGGTAGGGTGTGTGTTCCCATCGGGGGAGGATGAGGATGGTTGCGCTGGGTGTGTGAGGGGCTGTGAGGTGTGCGCTGGTGATTGCGTGTTCCATGGCTCGTCGCATGCATTCGTGGTCGTATTCGGGGTTGGCTATGTTGGTGCCTTGCCATGTGTGTGGGGCATTACTGCCGCTAGATGAGAAGACTATATCTTCGGGGTAGAGGGAGTGGTAGGTGTGGGAGTGAAGGGATTTATTGAGGGGGTCGGAGTAGAGTTCTGTCTGTATGTGGAATGTGTGGCGGAGAGCCGTGAGTAGGTCTTCTCTAGTGGCCCATCTGTTACGGGTGGTGGTGGCGGGTGTGGGTGAGCGGATTTCTGAGCGGGAACCTAGGCGGGTGAGGAGGTGGTAGACCTCCTCTTCGAACGTATGCCGCGAGAGGTCGGGGCGGAAGAGTTGGTAGAGGTGGCGTACGCGGGGGCCGTTAAGGGTGGTGACCGCGCGGCCGTCGGGAGTGGAGAGTATGGTGGTGTCGTGGAGTGATGGGTGTGCGTGGATGGCGAATTTACCGGTAGGGAGCATGTCGAGGTCGAGGTTAATGGGGTCATGGATAAGATCCAAAGTACTACTAAAGTACTACTGACATAAAAAATACAGGGGATGGGTCGGTAGCTCGGATGAGCAACGCCGACCGTCTTCGCTCCGGGCTTGGCCTCCCTATGAGCGATAGACTGGTGACCACAGGGCCCGTCGGACGACGGGCACCGATCACCTCTCCCCAACCGAGCCTAGCTCACCCAGGTCAGTGGATCCGTAACCCCATCAGACGGTACACGCTCAAAGGCGCAGCTTTCACGAATTTGAATTCGATTCACATATCGAAATCTGCGCCGCCCACACCAATATCCCTCCGAATACCCCGTCAAATACTACGACACACATACGTATCACCTGGATTACAAGTCCTAAACCTCCACGGAGCAGGCGCACCACCGCGCGCCCCTCCGAGCGTCCGGACGTCCCCATCGGACGTCTGCGAAAAACAAACCCAGGTCCCATCAGACCTGGTCGTGTGCCGCCAACACACGCTGACCACCTCTAATCCTACCCCTCTACTCACTTCGAACACCCATCCACCTTCTTTCGACACCACAGAATCGATCACCATGACATCTCCCAACCTCCCGGACCCCTACAAGCAGGTCCTACTTAAGGACCGCCCTACACCCCTCTTCGCGGACGACCACATCGGACCCCGTAATCGCCTTGTGGGCCACCCACTCGCACCCTTCCTCACCGCCCCACAACTCGAGACCGCGGACCATGGACGAGGAACGCCACTGGAACCCACTCCGGGCACGGGCCTCCAAACTCCCCTTGTCCTCTCTGTACCAACAACTACCCCAGTTCTCGGTAGGGCCGTTGACCTCTCCGCCCGCCAGATCGACTCATACCTCCTAACAGGACAATACTCCACAGCCCCGCCTGACAATGCCAGCTTCTGGCTCCACGGCGTGTTCCTCCCGGACACGACATCCTCATCCCACATGCTAATTTCCGCCTGTTCACTCGCTCGGCGATGGCTTCTCGAGAAGGTTCACGCCCTAACCGATATTCCTGCCCGCGTGAAAAATATAATCGGTCGGGAACTCGCCCATCGCGCGCGCTGGTCGGCCTCTGTCACCCGCACCTCTCACCCTGCTATGCCCCAACAACTCGATCTTACACCTTTACCGGTCGGCCTTTCTCATGGACATCAGGAGGTCCGCCTGGACCTCCCTACCTCCTGTATATCGGTTGGTCTCCTTTATCAGCTCGCTTCACGCCAGCGTGAACTCCCGTCGGGAGGTCCAACGCCACCGCGCGCTGCCTCAGACCCCCACCTCCTCCAAACTCTGAGACAGCAGGAAATACAGATTATCCGAGCTGTCGCTGTTCCCGCAGTATCAGGCCGCCGAGTGAAAATTAGCTCCCCCCTGTTCACTCATCTCTCCGGCCCAGACGTCGTTCCCCTGTTACAGGCCCTCCTCCTCGATCGACTCACCACGGAACTCGTCGACACCTGGAATACCAGCGCCTCCGACCCCACCCCCTGTGTGGATGACCTCCCTGAACCCGTCCAACTCCTCCTTCAGATCGCGGACGCCCTTCAACCCACGCGCGACCCCATACAGGTTGAGAACGACCCCACCTCCTTCTGGATGAATATCCTCCACCCTTCCAATAACCCACTCCTTTCACAATCAGGCCCTGTACATTTTCACGCAACCCTTCAAAATGCTATCCACTCCGTACCCCCTACCCCCCAAAACTACACAATCATCATCACACCCCCCCCACTCACAGGCCACGTCCCAGGCACTTCCTGGGCTGACACATGCCTCACCACAGTCCTCATTCAATCACCCCATCCCCTCCCACTACCCTGCCCGACACCTAACGGCACCATCCCTCCTTCACACTGGCTCTCCACCCTCCTCCACCAAACTGCTTCAGAATATGCACACTCCCACACACACTCTCACCGACCCTCCCCCCCTCCCTTCAACATCTCCCTCCATGCCTCCCTCCAAAAATTTCCCGATGGCTCGTACTTCCGCTCACACCCCTCCCCTTCCCCACACATTGCCACAAGCATTCAAATCTCCCTCACCACCACCATGTACTGCATACTCGTCTCCACCAACGGCACCGCCACCATCCCCCTACCCCACACGTACATTCACCGAGGCACCCCCACCCACACGACATGCTCCCTTTACATCACACCACACCACTACTCCATCTTCGGCAGGTCCCGCATCACAGACCCCATTTTCCACACCACCCCCTCTCCACCCCCACTCACCATCACAAAACACAAATCCCTTCTCCGCAACCCCCCCTCCCTCCTCCTCCAATGGGCTGGTCACCTCCAGGCCACCAACACATACGAGGCCTGGCAACAAGAGCCTGCAGACGGTACCATGCTTGACACACCCGATGATGCCCCCTTTGACTTTGACTCCCTCCCTGACATCCTGCTGGCCCCCTCCCACAACACCACAGCCTCCCTACATGCGGAAATCATAAATACCTCCCCTTACCAGGCCACTCCCGACACCCTCGACACCCTAGCATCCAAATTCACCACACTCCTCTCCCAACACATGGACCACGCAGCCACCATCTGGCCCCTCCTTCCCCCAAAGAAACCCCGCCCCGCTACTTCGACCGTTCCCCCTACCTGGCTATCTAAAAAGACGCGTAAACTCATACGCAATCTCCGCCGATGTAGTACCAACAAAGGCCCTCTTCCCCGCGCCAATAATGCCTACGACGCCTCCCCAAAATCCACCCACCGCGGCTTGAAAATTAAAAGTGGCCTCCTCCCGGCGACCACCGCAACATCCACCCTACGCCGCATCACCAAACCCGATAAGACCGTGGCTTCCTCCCCTTCGGCCGTCATCGACGCAATCCACTCCCACTTCACCACCGAACTCATGCGCGCCACCCCGCCCGACCTACCCATACCCCCCTGGGAACACCCTGATAACCCCGACAACTACACCATCGAACCCCGCGGTGACCCCACTCTCACTCTCGCCGACATGATTACCCGAGATACATTCGATAAAACCCTCAACTCCCTCGGCACAGGAAAGGCCCCCGGCCCCGACGGTATCCCCAATGAAATCCTGAAGTTCCTACCCCCAGAAACCCGCTCCGCCCTCTACTCTCTCCTATCCCTACTCGCCCACAACTCCTACACACCCCCTGAATGGTGCCACAGCACTACATGCCTCCTACATAAAAAAGGTGACCCTACCCTCCTCGACAACTACCGCCCCATCGCCCTCATGAATAACCTCCTTAAGCTGTGGACCGCACTAATAAAAGACGCAGGCTCGAAATACGCCGAAACCCACGGCATACTTAGCGACCAACAAGATGGATTCCGACAACACCGCAGCATCCACGACGCCCTCTCCTCCATAATCATGGCCATGGAGGACGCGAAACTCCACAAGAAAGACATCTATGTTATGTACGCGGACTTCAAAGGCGCCTTCAACGCCGCAGACCACCGCATCATGTTCAAACACATGCGACAACTCGGTATGCCCTCCACTTTTGTAGATACATGCGAACACCTCTACGGAGTCTCCTCCACGGACTATCTTACCCCTTATGGTCCCACCCCCTCCATCGACATTAATCGAGGTACCCTGCAAGGAGATACCCTCTCCCCATTCCTTTTCACCCTCTTCCTTGAACCCTTTCTCCGCTGGCTCACGGTGGGCAGCCGGGGCTACCGGCCCGGACCCCCCACCACTAACGTTGACCCTACAGAACCCACAGCCACATACCCAGGACACGGATTCGCCGACGACCTCAGCATAGCCACGGGTTCGACCCCCAACATGGCCACACAACTCAAGAAACTCTCCCTCTTCAGCGCCTACACAGGTATGACCGTCAACATCCAAAAATGCTGCATCACCGGTGCCCTTTGGCGTTTGGGTAACGCCCTCTCACATGCCAACATCACCCTCCTCACTTCCCACCTACAATCGCAGTTCATAACCGCTAACTCCACACCATCGCCCATTCCCTACATTGGCCCCTCGGAAACGTACCGAGTCCTCGGAGTCGAACTCAACACCTCCCTCACCTTCACCAAACATTGGCACGAACTCAAACGCACCACTACCTCCCTCATCAACGCCCTCTCCACCTCCCTACTAACCCAATCTCGCAGAATACGCGCCATCCGTGGCCTCCTACTCGGCAAACACTTTACCCTCCAACTGGGACTCTTCAGCGACTCCCAACTGGACACCCTTGAAGGACAAATCTGCCGCGCCCTCCGCTCCGCCGTCTCCTCGGTACGCAACCTCCCCCGCACTGCCCTACACCGACCCACATCCGACCTCGGATACGGCCTCCCCTCCCTCAAAACCCATGCCGCTCAACTCACAGTCTGCCACCTTCACAAAATCCTGAACACCCCCGGCTACAGGGGCCAAATGGCCAGAGCCCACATACACAAAATATCCACCACGTACTCCCACTGGCCCACTGAATCCATAATGGCAGGCAGCCTCTCCCTTCCCACGCTCAGATGCCTTGTACGTGCCCAACGCGATGCCGGCACCTTATTTCACAACATCCCTCCCCTCTCCCTCACCAACCCCATTGCCACCTCCCTTACCAACACACAATTCACCCACAAACAAGAATTCATTTGGGGAGTCCACAACACCCGCCTCCTCACACACAATCCCACCCTGCGATGTCCAATGTGCGGCCAATTCACCAGCAACGGCCACATGGCCGGTAACTGCCCATCCATGTCTGGACTGAGACAGGACCGACACAACAGCGCGCTACAACTCCTACTGTCTCTCCTTGAGCGCCACAATGGCGGTCGATGGGAAACTATCACTGCGGACTTCGGTAATAAACCCATCAAATCTTTCACCCACCCCACCACCTCCTCCACCCCTCTTGACTGTCATCCTCTACACCCCTCCCACATGCCTACCCGCCTCATTGATGCTGACGAAGGTCTCTCGTCCGACTCCCTAACCTCTTGTCCCGCTATCCTCCCCTCCGACATCCTCCCTTCTGCGCTGCGTCCCCCAGCACATAAACCCGATTTCATTCGCCTCCTCGAACCTCGCTTCGTGGGCCACAACAACGGACGCCGTAGATACTCGTCTATCAAAAAAATTCAGATAGGGGAGTGGAAATACTGCACCGACCACAACCTCTCACACACAGCCCGCTTGATTAGGAACAAATACACACCCCTCGCAAACGCCATACGCAACCACTGGCCAGGTACAGAGGTCGACATCCTACCCATAGTCATGAGCCGCACGGGCACACCGCACTCATCCACCATCGAAAGTCTCACCTCCCTACTCACCCTCCGCACCGACCCTCCGGACAAACTCATCACCAAAACTCGCCTTGACACATCTCGCATCCTTTCCACCCTCCATACACACACCGTCCAATGGCTGCACCACCTCCTCCTTGTCTACCGCACCAAATCACGCATGACCACTCGCCAAGCATCCGCATAATGACCCACCCATGCCCCTTCTTGCACATCACCTGTCAAACACTCCAGACCCTCCCCGGGGGGGAGTAAAACACCCCTGACCACACTTGGAGAGGTTGGACATAGGAGGTTCACGGTCTAGCCCTGACTTGTAAGTTCCCTGTTTGACGTAGTTGGGAGGGCCCAGAGACAGCAGCCGACGCATCCGGCTTTTGGTGAAAAACCGGCGCATACGGTACATGTTGTAAACAATTTCAATTTCAATTTCATTTCAATATGCGAGGGGGGTTTTTCACCTGCCTTTCCCCCCAAGCTCCGGCACGACCGGAGTCGCACGGGAGCCGAGGTCAGGCAGGTTCGCCTCGACCAGCTCAAGCTGGACAGCCTTGCTGATCAGCGACCCCGCAGCGGCTGGAGCAGACCGCATAACGTGGAGATTAGCGACATTTTATTTCATACTGTATCCAAAAAAAAAAAACGTATAGATCAGAAAATTATAAATACCTGGATACGGGTATGTTTTAGACGGTATCGTTACTGCCATTGGAGAGGTTGGGATTAGTGGTTCACGGTCTACCTCACGCTTAAAAGTCCAACTACAAGTTGAGCATAGCAAAAGGGGGGGCCCAGAGACAGCAGCCGGTTCTTACTGGTATTGTTGTAAACAATTTCAATTTCAATTTCATCACCATCAACTCAAACCATGCCCCCCTCCCTTCCATCGCCCCCTCGGACACATACTGCGTCCTCGGGGTAGAGCTCAACACCTCCCTCACCCTCACTACGTATTGGCACGAACTAAAGCGCACCACCGCATCCCTCATCACCGCCCTCTCCACCTCCCCACTAACACAATCCCGCAGACTACGCGTCATCCCAGGATTATTAATCGGCAAGCACTTCACCCTACAACTCGGCCTCTTCAGCGACTCCCAACTGCACATCCTCGACGGACAAATCTGCCGAGCACTCCACTCCGCCGTCTCCTCGAGGGTGAGTAGCGTTGAGTAGGTGAGTGGCGAAGCGTGAGTGTTTGGTGCATGCCTCTACGGCCGGGGGAGCGGCAACTTCGTCATGCATCGTGCGACGCTGATTGGCGAGATCACGAGGCTTGTAGAGACTCGGGGCTTTGACATGCACCGGTGAAGTGCGAGGCCAAAGCGGCGCACTCATCCACGCTACGGGGGCATGACTCCGCCTCTATGCGATATGCGTGAGCGACAAGGAAGAGAGAGCCGACCCGAGCTGCGGGCGAAGAGAATGAGCCGAGCCGTTGAAATCGCCGAAATCGCTAACAATAAGCCCAAAGAAGAATTTTTTTCCTACAGGTAACCGCCGGCTCTTTGTGAGACGAAAAAGGATCGTCATGCCATTCGCCTCCACGGGAGGAAGCCTATTTGAATTGGGAATATTCAGGTTCGTTTCGTATTGATTCACCCGCGGGGCAATATTCGGTATCGTCGGGGGTACTTTGTATCCGGTACGACTTTCGATTAACAATTGGAACTTCCGCCTTGAGTCGTTGGTTCTTTGGATGCCCAGCGATCCGCAGTTTTTCAAATACGAACGTTCAAAACGTCGTTTCTGGCGCACTCCTTATGTTGCTCGATGTCACCACGGTGTGGCAATATCGTAACCATCCTTCCTTCGATGATTTCCGGTTTTCTGTGCTTGGACTCTCTACAACCGGAATTTTAGTCGGTTGTGCACTTTGTGTGGTTTACGTTATTACTCACGCTAGAATTTGAAAACTCAACAATGCTCATAATATGTCGCGACCAAGGCTCCAAACTACGCCTCACTTGAAAATCATGCCCAAACAAGCTCATAAAGGTGGAATTTCGATGAGCTTATCAATGTAAGCCTTCCGATTGGAAAATGACCGCCCGCAAAGACAAAATGTGAAAATCCAAGTTTCACTACTTTGATCTAATGCTATCAGCATATAAACTAGCATATGTTGCAATGGATGGTATAACTGACCTCAACATCGGGTTGGGTGTGCATATTGAGCACATTGGGACTTCTGTGTAGATGCTGCTTATTTAAGGACACGAAAGCACAACCGACAAAAATTACTCGATTCTCCTTGACATGGAATTTCAGTCCACATTTAAATGATGAGTAATATTGTGATTGTTGCATTGCATCGCCTCGAACTCCATCCCAATGCCCACTAGTTACCGGAAAACTCATGACACGACATTAAGCTTATGTCAACTATCCCAATATTTTATATTCTACCTCATCGCAATGAGATTTGTCCATGTGAAATTATGCAACACAACACTCACAAGTTGGTGGGAATACAATTGCATGCAACGCCATTTGTTATTTGCCCAATATTGGACATGCAAATGCACATGCGAGTGGCTGTAGAGGTGCTACATGACCATGAAAAGTAAATTATGCACCCCTTGTTCATACATAAACACTTAAAAACGCCTATTGTTCATTTCATGCTCTTACACCATAAACCTAATTGAGCACCCATGTGAACACATTCGCTATGCTTGCGTTCCATATATGTCGCTAGTAATCCAGCAAATTCCGCTTCCCTCCCTGCCAATATGTGCATCTTGAGAGTCACAACTGATGACCATTTTCATAAGAGTTGCCATGCGAAATCCACCTTACCTTGTTTATGAAATTGTTTACGACATGTACCGTATGGTACGGTTTTACACCGAAAGCCGTATGCGCCGGCTGCTGTCTCTGGGCCCTCCCAACTATGCCATACAGGGAACTTACAAGTCATGGCTAGACCGTTAACCAACTAAATCCAACCTCTCCAGGGATGTTCGGGACTTCGGGGGTTTTACTCCCCCCCGGGGAGTTGTGCAAGACGAGACGAGGGCGGCGTGCATTCAGGGGCGTGCGAAGGGGCAATGTGCAGAGGCGCGGCGGGAGGTCGTGCGGGATTTGATGCGGTATATGAGTAGGAGATGATGTAGTCATTGGACAGTATGCGTGTGGAGTTGTGCAAGTATGCGAGACGTGTCGAGGCGTGCTTTGGAGATGAGTTTGTCAGGAGGGTCTGTGCGGGTGGTGAGTAGGGAGGTGAGACTCGTGATAGTGGAGGAGTGCGGTGTACATGTGCGGCTCATAACGATGGGAAGGATGTCTACCACTGTGCGTGGCAAGTGGCTGCGGATGGCGTTTGCAAGGGGAGTGAATTTGGCACGTATGAGGTGAGCTGTTTGGGAGAGGATATAGTCCGTGCAATACTTCCATTCCCCTATCTGAATCTTTTTGATGGATGCGTAACGGCGGCGACCGTTTGTGTGACCGACGAAGCGGGGTTCGAGGAGGCGGATAAAGTCGGGTTTGTGTACGGGGGGTCGTAGCGCGGGGGGGAGAATCTCAGGTGGGACGGCGGGACACGAGGTTAGGGAGTCGGGCGAGAGACCTTCGTCAGCAGCAACAAGGCGGGTGGGCATGTGGGTGGGGTGAGGCGGGTGACAGTCAAGCGGAGTGTGGGCACGAGTGGGGGAAGCAAATGATTTTATGAGTTTGTTACCGAGGTCTGCAGTGATGGTTTCCCAGCGTCCTCCGTTGTGGCGTTCCAGGAGGGAGAGTAGGAGTTGCAGCGCACTGCTGTGTCGGTCCTGTCTTAGGCCAGGCATGGTGGGGCAGTTACCGGCCATGTGGCCGTTGCTAGTGAATCGGCCACATAGGGGGCAGCGCAGGGTGGGGTTGTGAGTAAGAAGGCGGGTGTTGTGGACGCCCCACATGAATTCTTGTTTGTGGGTGAACTGAATATTTGTGAGGGTTGAGTGTTTTTTGTGGAAAGAGAAGTCGGCGCCGTCCTCCGCGGCGCGGGCGAGGAGGGCTCCGTGTTTGGTTGTTTGCGAGAGGGGTGTGTGTGTGTGTGTCTGGTGTTGTAGGTGTGTGCGTCGGCTTTGAGGTTGGTGTATTTTTAGGGTATGGGTTCCCCTAGGGTTTGTGGAATGAGGGTGTATGGCCAAGTCTAGTGGCCTATCGTGACCTCTGAACATGTGGTGTATGTGGTGTCGGGTGGGTGTCCATCCGCGACTTGGTTAGCGAGTGCGTCTGCGAGGTCGTTACCTAGGGAGTGGTTGTGTGCTTTAATTTTGCCGAGGTGTGTGCGGATGCCTGCGTCGCAGCGGGTTTTGAGGGTGTGTGTGATGGAGTGGAGCGTGTCACGGTGAATGTTGTGTATGTAAGCGGTAGGGCAGTTTAAGTATCCTTGTATGAGGCGGAGGGAGCACGCACTGTATGTAAGGAGGTGGGTGCGGCCGAGTTGGAGCCCTATATCTATGCCAGCAAGTTCATATCGGTTTATTGTGTGCGAGGGAGGGGTAGAGGTTACCAGGATTTTTATTCGGGTGTCCGAGGCGGGGTGTCCTTGTTTATGCATTAGCGGCTTCGCCATTCGCATTTGGGACCAATCATGTCACACAATGAAACACAACTAACATCCCCCAAACGCCGACAACAACGCTCAGCGAATGAAACTTCGTCAGCTTCGGCAAATCTTGCATTTATATAGACCTCGCTGCTATTGGCTGCGGCTAAGATTTGAAACACATGTGGCACTTTGCTTTAAGGGCCGAAAGGGCATACATGGCAGGCGGAACCCGACGTTGCTGCCGGTCCTACGAGAGTTTGTACCGCTACCGAGAACAACACAGCAGATCGACGCCGTGGGGTGATGAACGACCTACAAAAATGCAACGACGCACCACCGGGCGTTAATTGTGGTTAGATAGAGGGCTCAAGAAGGTTATAGGAATCTAGCACGCGACGTGTTGGCCTCATATGGTCGGCGGCGTGGCATATCATGTTAGGGTGGCGCTCACATGTTGCCGTACTCAGATTGTATGTCTTTTCAGCGACCACGTTCGCTATACAACTCACTGCGCTCCTCCAAAAACACGCGCTGCATTCCATGTTGTATTTGATGCTGATCGAGGTCGAGCCATGCTAGTTAGGGGTCGCCGAAGTCGTTGTCCTCCGCGCTATGTGAGGTTAGTCCCGACGCCGGTCAGTTTCGAGCAGCTTTTCCACGGACATGTCCATCCGGAAAGCTCGACACTCATACGTGCGCACATACATGCTGCCGCGGTTGGCCCGTGAACCATGATCTTAACTCCCTAGGGGATGTTTGTGCCCGCTTTGGGGTCGTGAGGTAGTCTCACGGCGCAGGTCCTCCGGTGCGAGTCCGCGGGTATACGCTATGAGCCATGAAGTGCAAAACCCGCGAATCAACAACCGACTCAGGGCGCGGCACACCACCACCCGTGTTGTACGCCACTAGGCGCCATACTGCGGCCAATAAAACCTAGGGACCCCCTCTTCATCGAAGTGCATGGCTTTGGATAGAACAACGAACTCCGGGGAAGTGGTAAAGAAGATACGGGAACCTCTTCTTGTGAGAATCGGCGGAAACGGTTTGCACAATCAAAACGGTTTGCGACATTGCGTTTTCCCGATTCTCTTTACTCAGCCAATCCAAGAATACTAAATTTTCCCGAACTACAATTCCTCTTGGGCAGCTCTAGGTACTTGGTGGTCTGAAAAATGCGTGCTACCTATGGAAAAAGACCAATAAAAGCATATCCGACTAATTTTACTCGTTTGGCCTCCACTGCTTGTTCTTGTAAGAAATTGTCTTTTTACCAAAATTAGTCGGTTCTGGTTGTAGCAGACGAGATTGGGCACACAGTGCACTGCGTCTATACTTTTGACTTTTCTCATTCGAATAAAAACTAAAAACGTCCGCAGCCACCCGACTAAATTCTAAATCATAAATCCAACTAAACACGTCCGGTTAGTTCAAGACTCTTCCGGAAGCTTCGCGGCAATGTACGGACAAAACCTGCGCCCTTCGCATCCGACGTACCGTGCGTCATGAAAATAAACCTTCATCCGACGATCACCACCCCTTCGCGGTGTCCGATGCTGTTGATATGACCGTCGGATGCGGTCCTCGTGCGGATAAGCCCCGCGCCGCCACTCTACCCCGCGACTGCTCGTCACCGATGCGTAACATAGATCAGTCTCCAGCACTCACACGCTCCTCCCCATCAACATCTGCGAGTCGTTGCACCACTGCAATACCCCGACTTCTCTGCCCAGCCTAAGCCATCCTAGCCTCTCGTTGAGCCCGCGAAAGATTTGCACGAAAAATGATGCAGGCTCTTAGCAGCACTAGTACCGGCCGCGCGACGCTCCTCCGCCGAGGCGGGGGCCGCACTCGGAGGCAAATCGCGGCGGCGCCCCGCGCTTCCGTCTCCCTACCTTCCAAGGTGCGCCGCGCTGCCCGCGCACCCTGCACTTTACCCGCCCGCGAGTGACAAGCCTTATATCCTCTGTATACCTTACAAAGAGTTTTATCGGCCCGAATTAACGCGGGTGGTGCCGTGCCTCCGTGCCTCCTTTTCTGTCGCTCATTCGTCTCTCGTCGTCGCTCGTCGACGGAACCACGTCATCCCCTCTATAAGCCCCCCCCCCCCCCGTTTATCGCATACACATAGCTACTTCAATATAATATGAATTAATTCCCCTTATACTCGCTTCGGTCCGCCCGGAGCTGTGCCATCGCCCCCCTCCCCCCCCCCCCCCACTTCAGTTTTCACCCATTCTACCCAAAACGCCTCAGCCACATTTTCTCTGTAAGTAGGTTAAGACGTCCACACCCTCTGAACTGAGTACTTCAGCGCTGCCCTCCTGTCCTCCCTGCTTTGCGAATGCAATCCATCTCCACTGTTCTCCAGACCTTGGCTGAGGATATTCTGTTCCACCCAGCATTCTCATGGCTGAAATGCTCGATCCATTTCTTTGCCGTCATTGAAATTGTTGTCGTGTCGCTTCATGTCATCTCATGTTGCCTTTGATGATGGTTGCCACTGATGGGGTGAGTGTTGGGCCTGTGGTTGTGTAGTTCTCCACTGTGACGCCGGTGGGTGATCGGCTGTACATCAAGCTGGGCGCGGAGGAGGCGCAGTCGGCGGGCGGCATCCTGCTGCCCTCCAGCGCGGTTGGCCGGTCGAATGAGGGTCAGGTGGTGAGCGTGGGCAAGGACGTGAGCCTCAAGGTGGGGGAGCAGGTGATGTACAGCAAGTACGCCGGCACCGAGATCACGGCCGCAGAGGAGGAGTACGTGCTGCTGAAAGAGGACGAGGTGATTGGTGTGATGCCCACCAGCAGCGTGGCGGACCTCAAGCCCACCGGAGACAAGGTCCTCCTCAAGGTGCGCCCCGTCCACCCCCTCAACTGACCTCCAGTAAAGAGCGAGAATGGACTTTCTGCTCACTGTGAAACCTTTTTTATTCCTCGAAGTCCCTCTCTCTCTTTCCTTCACACACACACACAGTGCGTCTCCCTCTCTTTTCTTCCTCTCCCTCCCTCACTCCCGCTTCATGCACTCCCCCCCTCTTTCTCTCACTCACTCTCTCACACAAATACACACACACACACACACACACACACACACGCACACACACACACATAGCCACAAACACACAGTGCGTCTTTCTCTCGTTTACTCCCCTCCCTCTCTGTCGCCCTCGTCATTCTCACACATAGTGAGCCTCCCTCTGATTTTCTTTCCTCCCTCTCCCTCCTCTCTCCACAGACACACACACACCACACTCATACACACACACACATAGCCACAAACACACAGTGCGTCTTCCTCTCGTTTACTTCCCTCCCTCTCTCTCGCCCTCGTCATTCACACACATAGTGAGCCTCCCTCTCCTTTTCTTTCCTCCCTCTCCCTCCTCTCTCCACAGACACACACACACACACACACACACACACACACAACACTCATATACACACACGCATGCACGCACATTATTTCCATAACTCCTGTCTTCCCGATTCAAGCTATAACTATCGCTTGGCATATTGCTCGCCTGTTTCTCTCTCGACCCATCTAGTTTCTCTCCGCTCTTTTTAGTATGTACCCCTGTGTCACATTTCCCTCTTTTTACTTCCTGTCAACGAACACATGCCCGTTATTCCTGGTCACGAGCACTGTCCCCTCTTATCACCCTCACTGACAATTACCATGGACAGATGTTTCGTTGCAGGAAGTGTTCTCTACTCCACTATGTCCTTTTATCCATCTACAGTCTTACCCCGTCCTATCGCATCCTTTCAAGCACAATCTCAATCGCTTGTTCCTTTGCTGTCACATCCTGTGCGTTAAATTTCAGTGTTGTCACATGGCTTATGCACGAGTGACTTGCTTCCTGACGTTTTATGTCCTTCGACCGTCTACAGCTCATCAAGCCCGCGCAGGAGAGCCGAGGCGGTGTTATGCTCGGCAGTAACACGGAGCAGCCGTCCATCGGCAAGGTGGTCGCCGTTGGGCCCGGCAGTGAGGAGGTACCGGTGACGTCGAAGGTGGGTGACGAGGTGCTCTACTCCAGATACGCTGGCGTGGAGCTGGAGGTGAGCCCAGCCCCCCAAATTAACCTTCCCTGCGCAGTATCTTGATCGTGGGGTGATTTACATCACAGGCGGCAGCGAGATGGCACTATTATGTAAATGGTGGCTGCTGTGTTTTCAGGGTGACAACGATGAGGACTACATTGTGCTCCGCGACAGTGACATCCTGGCTGTGCTTGCCTAGAGGGAGTGTGTTAATCCGAGTCAGGTCATGCCTGGCGAATATGTTATGCACTGCCATTGGCATGTAACGACTCAGATGCCCCCCCCTCCCGTCCTCCTTATCGCATCTCATGTGTCGACACCCACCCTCGCACTGGCGGATATAGCGGTGCACATGATACCCCTCCCGCGGCTTGTGTTTTTTTTGCGTACCTTGCTCTATTGGGGTTTCAATCTTTCCGAGGCGATGAAAAAGCCCTCGCAATATCGAGGTGAGCGGAATGAGAATTTTCTTCCCAATACTGTGCCGCATGTGGATCTCTTGTGGTATGTCTTTCCAGCCACGTCGATATCATAAGATAGCATGGTGACCGTATTACCGATAGACGAACTCATAAGTGAAGCCCCCTTGTATTGCAGGGCGCCTCGCATTCAATGCGGACGTGTATCCCGCCTTACCTCACCCGCCATCTGCATACCGTCCAGTGAGCACAATCGATACCATTGCACGTGTGACTTCTCATCGTTTATTTAAGCACACGTGCGTAAGTGCACGTAATCGAGAATTTGATGGTACATGATTGGGATGCATTTCCACTCCCATATCTCCATGTCGGGTAGCGGTGATGAATCGATTCGAAATATGCTTACCAATTTATTCCCGTGCCTAGCGCGAGTGTGCGCTTGTGTGTTGGTGGTCTTATAGCGCATTATGTTGTCCGCCCAAAATCCCATGTGTCACAGACTTCCGGGGCATAGAGGTATCGGAGGTCATCGTCGATAGATTGTAAGGCCACAAAGCGAGATCGCACGGATTTGCTCCAAGGCCGACCCCAACGCATGTCGTTGTAAAGCGGATCCACGCAACAATTTAAGGCTCACCACCGCCCACGGCCACACACTTCATCACGTTAGATTTCCGGAAAATAGCCCCCACCATCCTCACCGACAAGCGAATGCTATACCGACATTATGATTGGCGAATAAGTTGGAGGCCCAGACGAGACCTCTATCCCATGCGCGCATTAATCTGCGGATGACGACAAAACGGCCGGAGCACTACTATAGGTATCGGGGCTTCGGCGAACAAGCGTCATAATAACTTACAACACGTCGTCCCTATTTTTGCGTTCCGCTCTTGTTCCAATATGGCTTTTGACGACTGGATTTCCTTTCCATGTCGAGATGGAACTAATGGACACCGCTTCCTAGTATGAAGCGAAAGATCCCTTCCAAGTTCAAGCCCATCCCTTAACCTCCCACCATTACGACCGCCAATGCACGTGATATTCGTGCGATGATGTGTTCAAGCCTCTTCGACATGCATGAACCCAAGCGGATAATCGTTACCCACTATTCATTGAAAGGATCGACGAGGGCGAGAGCATGATTCTCGAAATCCCCACGGGTGCTCTCTAGCTCAATACCCTCACATCACAAACGGACATAATATTAGGCCATCAATAGCCCCCCGCCATAAGCTATATCATTATGGCTCGGCCCGCCCAAACCCGTGCATTGGCGATATAAGCCACATCATTCTCGCAGCGAAAGGAGGTCACGAGGCAACACGACCCGGGCAATTAGCCCGGGTAACGTAGTAAATGATTTCGATTACCTTCCCGCGTACCCAGCGTACCTATCAATATTTTTGAAAATGTCATGAACAACTCACCCATTTTCGATTACATTGTTATGCCCAATCACCCCCGAGTAAATGTATTATCATGCCGCAAAAATGGCAAGCTTAGGACAACGAAGCGAACTCGCGCAACTGTCGTCATGACTATACTAAGCCTCATTCGAACTACACGATGCCCGGCTTTGAGGGACGGGAAAGTTTGAAACCCTTGTAACCGACGGACGGCTCGGCTGTGGAGCGGACAATACTCCCGTATAATACATGGAATTGGCAATTTAGATGTTACACCACAGCTTACTCCATAGTCGGCAGCGAGCTAATCTTAATCCCCAATAGTATGCTTTCGATACTTACGGCGCCCTTTCAAATATAGGGGCATGTTTGGGATGCATGTCTGTATCAGGCGTACGCAAGAAACACTTAGACGACCCGCTAGCGACTCACCATGAACATCACATTCTCCACCGCAGCGCCGCAAGATTTCACAACATTTTGAGGCGGGATTTTCTTTGAGACGCCCCTTCCTCAACGGAATACTTGGGACCTCGTTTATGGGTGAAATTCCAATTAGATACTGATTTTTGATATAGGGTTTTCAAAAACGGTCACCAGGTTCGTAATATAGGCCCGGAAGATCGTTGTGGATCGCTTCTAGGTTCGGACCAAGTTGACCGAAGACAATATTACGTATTCAATGGTACCGGGGGTTTGAAGACAAAAGACAATGACATAGATACCACACATGGGCTCTTGCTATCGGGGGTTGAGACGTGTGGCCTTTTCAGCGGCTTTGAACTTTTTCGTCCCGGCGTACTCACCGCATAAAAATGGCGGTTCATTTTGAAGTCAAGCGAACCGCGCGTGTTTTAAGTAATTCCTAATGCAGATTAGTTACATAGAGCTAATGATAGAAGTCCTTATGTACATGGCATCATTCAAAGTGTCTGTGCGCGATATCACGAACTAGCGTATAGACAGCTGACAGCGACAGCTGAAGTCACTTCTCTTGTCTCGACACCAGCCGCCACCCAAGGCTGGTTGTTTAGCGTACCTGTAACCAGCACACCCCAAGTTACATTATCTTCCTTACCGAACCGTGCATACCACGTTCAACAGGTTATGGGGCCCTCCACCTAAAGGTTACGCGAGACAACAGTGTCATTCGGCGTGCAACTTGGAAACTCGCCCGAAGGCAAAGCCATTTTTTTAAAATAATAATACTTTACTCTGTACATTTATTCCCACCTTTTCATTCTGCTCTCCGGAACAGCTCCGCTACCACCTACTCTACTCTACGCCACGACGACCTAGCCAACCACACAAGCGCACTCGCTTGTGTGGACATGGTGCATACAGGTCCAAGCTGGAGTGGGAAAGGGGGGAGCATTGTGAGGGTGATTACTCATACACAGGGTGCACGACAGTATCAGCCGTAACGTCGAGCAGCGGATATATACACCTGCATGTTCTTGCCTCGGCTGTCACTGTGCCCCACACTGGGTGGAGGATACGGAAAAGGTACATTGAGACACCCCGGGGCTACAGGCCGAGGGGTCGGTGGGCATCAGGCCGTCTCTTTGCATACCGCCGTTAGGCACAGTTACCGCTAGTGGATTTTTCCACTGTCCGGTTGGGTACTCGTCTCCTCCCAAATGGCGCCAAAATCAAAGCCGGCACCTACCGGATCGGCCGCCGACTCGGCTGCCGACTCCGGTACGTGCGACACTCCGTCGACCGACTTAGCCGGCGACAACATTCGACTGGTGATGGAGCAGCTGCAACTGCTCCACGCCATAATGGACGACCACGACCGGACGCAGTCGGAACTTCTACGTCGGGACGTGCTGCGCAATCACCCGGCACCTATCGACGCGGCGCCGCCCCCACTTGTGGCCAACCAGTACCGGCCTACTAGCGACGCCGTGCCTGCTCCGATGTTCGAGCACTCACTACACAGCAACGCCAGTCGCAGGCCCACGATGATCGATCCAGAGTTTGTTGCAATGACAGCATACTGGGCCACCAACTTCGACGGTGACTCTTTTTCCCGGTCTTTTCGCATGGACGCCCCGCTTATGCCGAGGACGGGCGAGTTCAAAACTTGGAAGCGCGACTTTCTGTCGTTCGTGTCAATTAAGGGGGCGGCGCTGATCCCTCAACTGGCTCTTTCCTCCTCTGGCGTGCCTCTGAATCCAGTCGCTCAGCGGTTCGCACACGCCATGCTCGTTCAGTGCTGCCGACAGAACAAACCAGCTACACAAGCCATCGCGGGGGTCCCCGTTGGACGACCCGACTGCGGGATAGCCGCCTGGGAAATGTTGTGCGAGAGACTGGACGCACAGTCCATCTCACGCACGCTGTCGCTTCTGGACCGCATGATAGTTCGTCATGCTTCTGGTCAATCTGTCTCTGCATACGTCCACGATGTGAAGCAGTGCTTCGATGAGCTGAACGAGTGTCTGCAGCTGAAAGATGGTTCTGCTGCCATTCACCCCCACATTCTCGCTCTTGTCATGATTCGCGGCCTCTCAAACGTTGGGCAGTATGGCCAAGCCAAACAGTGCGTGATTAATGCTTTTGACACCG